>JAJOOE010000260.1:0-70577 GCA_036250405.1 Solanum raphanifolium
CGTGTGTATAATTTACTAACCCTTACCTTTACCTCATATTAGACATCATAATCGATGTTTGACTTAGTTATTACTTCACACCAATCGACACTAGCCTATTAGATAGTATCACACTAAATTTATGTTGATAATTCTTTTCTTGTTGATTACCTCCTTGGTCCGGCAAGTAGCAACAAGGCGAGTTCTAACGCGTGCACTCGTTAAAAAAACTTCTAAATGAAAGAATTATCAATGCAAGCAAAACAATATTCAAGAATTGCTTATTTACTATTCATACTTTGTTAATCGCTCATGGTTCCCACAACCCTAGTTGTGGGGTTTAGTTACCCATAATCATGTGAACACAATTCATTGTTTTAGATGAAAGAAGTATGAACTTACGTAAGAAGAATAATAAACCCAGAAATTCAACTTGAATTGCAACACCAAAATCTTCAAAATGAACTTAGGAAATTAATAATTGCTAGGTTTGCAAGAATCATCTCCCAAGTCACAAAATAGAACTAAAGTAATAATGTCTATCCCCCAAAAACGAGGTTTACATACATGCCCTATTTATGGAAAATAAGTCCTAAATTAAAAGGGAAACAAAATAAGGAAAGTTTGTTACAGGCACGCATCTTCATTCCACGAGACTGACTCACGGACCGTCAATGGATCTACGGTCCGTAAGTTCCTTCCATCAGCCAGGACTTAGAAAATATATCAACTTCCAAAAATCAACTTCTCTGAAAAAAATGATGGAACTGCAGTACGGACCGTAGATCGATCTACGGTCCGTCAATCCCCTTCCGTAGCTCCATACTTAGAATCTTCAAAACTCAGGTACTGGAACCCTCGCAGTCTCAATCTACGGATCAACAGTACGGTCCGTAGATCAATCTATGGACCGTCAATGGTCACTGTGGTTCCACACTTGGTCTGATTTCCCTTCCATGCCTTGGCTTCTGATCTACAACCACCATCTACGGAGTGTCAATGGACCTACGGTCCGTAGATGACCTCCGTAGATTCCCTTTTCTACATTTCTTTTAGCTATCTCTTTAATTTCGCGCCTGAACATCTTTCCTACAAAATATGATAAAAACACATAAAAACCAATACAAAAAGGCCCTAGACACACTTAACTTGTAAGTGAAATGTATTAGAAATACCGTAAACTCACGGTATATCAGCGCCAGTCAGCGACCACGACTAACGCCATCGACCCACTCGGTGATGCACCGTGGTACTTTATCGCGCAAAATCTTAGCAAACTAGAGAGTCCTAACGATGATCCACATTGGGCTCGCCGACCTGTTCGGCAAGTCGCCGAGATCTTTGGCTCCCCTACTGCCATTTTACCAAAATTTCAACTTTTGAACATGCACATTCAACATCCGTTATTCAGAAAACAACATTAAAAGCTTAAACACTTTGGTTGCCTCCCAAGAAGTGCCTTATTTAACGTCATGGCCCGACGTGCATACACTTTTCAAGGTTCATTTTTTGAGTTGACCAAGGTATCACTTGGTAGACCCCATTTTGGCCTTGGGTTCAAATAAGATAAGATTTGACCCATTTGCGTTTCCAATTGTTTGATGGACTCTGAGTGAGAGGTGACTGTTTGATTGAGTGTGGAGACGTCCTCTTTCATTTCTTGCAAAACTTTGTTCGACCCTTCCACCTTATTGAGAATGCGTGCAGTCATGTCTTCCGTGCGAAAGTTCTCCACGTCAGTCCTTTGATCCTTTGGCTTTTGACGTTCATGGGGTGGAACATATCTTTCCTTGTCACCATCCCGTTCCTCCCAATTAGCCCCACGATCACGCCATTCTCTATCAAGGTCTCTCCATCCATCATCCATTTCTCTATTCCAACCTGGATTCCCGCCCGGTCTTGGATAGTTTGGACGGAAACCTCCTCCTTGATTTGCAAGGAAATTAACTTATTCATTATATAGAGCCTCGAAGTGTGCTTCCTCAGGGTTTACTCCTCTAACACCAATAGCATTTACACTTTGCAACACACTACCTATCACATTTTTCGACAAAATATCCAGTTGGGTCATCATTTTTGCCATATTTTGGTCTCACTCATTGTCCTTCTCGGTCTGTTTTCTTTTTCATCCTAAAGGTTAGAGGAGACACCTGGCCCTCTCGAGTGTACCATTCAATGTTAATTTTGGTCATCCCTTCAAGGAGATTAGATGTTAATTCGAAAGGTTCTTGCATTGTACCCCATGGAACAAGTTGATCAGCAACACATTTGTTCACCGAGTCAAGACTCCTATAGAAGTATTGTAACAACATGTTGTTTGGAAGCCCGTGAGTCGGACACTGAAGTAACAACTTCTGAAATCTCAGCCATGGATCATGGATTGGTTCACCCTCCAAACGTTTGAAGCCCTGAATATTATCTCTTAATGCCATCATCCTTGAAGGAGGAAAGAACCTTACAAAGAATGCCATAGTCAGTTCATCCCAAGTGGTAAAGGAGTTCCTCGGTAGATCAGCTAACCACTTGGTAACATCTCCTATCAAAGAAAAAGGGAACAACCGTAGACAGACTGATTCTTGAGAGATGTTTTTGAATGAGACAGACCACATATGCCTACAAAATTCCGAATATGCTCATGGGGATCTTCACGAGCTAGCCCTCTATATAATCCTTTCATTTGCAAGAGTTGCAACATCGTGCTAGTCACGTGGAAGACAACATTCCCCTCAATATGAGGTAAATATATAGCACCAACACCACCCAATTGAATCGGGTCATTGACATCATTCAGATTTTTGATGTCATCTTGGTGGCCAAGCTAAATTGGCTACCGTTACTTCCGTTCACACTCATCTTGTCCTTTGTTCAAACACAGCCAACAATAAACACAAAACAAGGTAAGTCGATTCAAGTGCAACACAAGAAGATCACTACCTAAACTTCAATAATAGAATTCTAAACACCACTCCACGATAGTGGTGCCATTTTTTATACACACTCAACTACACCTCATCCAATACTAGGAGTAGGCGATCGTAATCTAGTATAAAATCCAACGAAGAGTTAGGGTCGAACCCAAAGGGAGTGATACAAGTTCGAATTCAGTTATGAAGTTATAAATGTGGTCTAATCGGTAATAGGAATAAAAATTATCAAAAACATTTAGATAAATCGAAAGGGGTGACACAAATGTCAAATGGGGGAATTGGTTTGTCAATTAACAACTAAAACAATTGTGAAAACAAAGGAAACAATAATTAGAGAGAAAATCTTGGGGATATGATCGATTATAGGCTAATTTCATTATATGGGTAATTGGAAATCACTAACAATTGAAGAATCTCAATAGGTAGGCTAGACTATAGATGCAGTAGTTTTCTCTCGAACAACTATTACAATTCAAGTGAGTTCTCTCGAATCTCTACATGCTTAACAATATAAACAACCCAAAACCTACATTTTTCTACTCTCTCGAGCTAGATAGGCAGAATCGAGTTTAGAATTCACTCTCTCAAGTTGAACCCACATCAACCCAATAAATACAATCATCAATCGAAAACCTTAGTTCTAAAATCCTTTCTCAAGCAAGCCCAAAACACTAAGTTAGAATTGCATTTGCAATTACAATTCATAGATTAATACACAGCCATTGATTAAACCCACTTCAATTAAGCATTTAAATTAGTAAATAACAATACCCATAAGCTAATTAAGCCAATAATCACATGATCACACCCCTAGAATTGGGGTTATAGCCACACATCATAAAAAGGAAGAAACAATTACCAATTATGTTAGCCATGAATTGGTAATGGTTCCTAAGTCTCTACAATTCTTCAAATCAACTTAATTCAAAAACCTAAATGAAAAGTCCTCAAAAGCTCTAAGTTCTACAATGGAAAACTCACGAAAGACTTCAAAAACTCAAAGATAAACTCAAAACTCTTCCGTACTCTCTCAAAAACTCTACTTTTCAAATTTCAATTTACAGTTTCACATATTTTTGCCTTCAGGACCGTTAGGGGAAGTAAGTCAAGCATCACCGACTGAGTCGGCAATGCACCCTATGCTCCATTCCATCGTCGGTTTGTCTTGACTCTTTATCCTCAGGGTTCTATGACTTTAGGCGATCAGGATCAAGGTCGTCGATCCGTTCGACGGTCTGCAAATTGTCCATTTCCATCGCCAAGTAGGTTCTTCACCAGGTCTGGCACGCTGGAACATTAGGCGATCTAAAAAGTCACTCGGCGGCTCGCCGAGTGGACTTGGCGATCACCTGGATTGCCTTCCTTCAACTTCTTCATCTTTTTTCCTCCTTTTTGCCCGATAATGTCCTTGCCTGGCTCTTTAGCCTTCATTACTGCAAATCAACACTTTAACATCAGTTTAGAGCACAAATTAGGCATTGAGGACACTAAAACTATGAAAAGAAATCCCTAATTGAGTCGAAATTTCAGACTCATCAATTGCTCAAAAAGTGTTAACTACTTCTGTACAGTGCATTTGTATTTATACTAGTATTTTCCGACTTAGGCTTAACTAACTAATGGAAAGAATCTAATAATAGAATTTGATATCTAGCCACCAAATCTATGACAACTTGTATAAAATATAACTACTTGGACAGCTGTACAACTACTTAGACAGCTCAGCTCAGCCCTCTTTCTTCCACATGCTCAATACCCCCTTCAAGCTAGGTGGTATGAAGATGTCTGCAGGTTACTAAATAGAAGACAAATGCAAAGTATGTATAAGCCCACTTTGTATCTTCTCCCTAATTAAATGGCAATCAATGTTAATGTGTTTTGTTCTCTCATGGAACATAGAGTTTGATGTTGTTTGTAAATCAGCCTTGCTGTCACAATGTAATATCACTGGCAGTTGCATTTCAACACCTTATTCTCTGAACAATCCAATTAACCGAACAACTTCAGCTGATGTAAATGCGAAGCTTCTGTACTCAACTTCTGTTGATCTTCTAGACACAGTAGGTTGTTTCTTGGACCTCCAAGAGATCATTGAATTATCAACCATAATTATGTACCCAGTGATGGATTTCCTTGTTTAGATACAGGACCCCAATCAGCATCACAAAATCCCTGAAGATTGTTGGTTTGTTGAGCAAACATCAAGACACCAAAACCAAATGCTTGTTTTACATATCTCACCACTCTAAGAGTTGCCTCCATGTATTTAACTTAGGAGCATGTTTTAACTGACTTAGACATTGTACAGCAAAGGCAATATCAAGCCTGGTAATTGTGAGGTACAATAGTTTTCCAATAAGTCTGTGATAACCACCTGGAACCAGCAGAGCATGACCATTATTAAGTTTGAACTGATCATCATAATTTGAGGTGGTCATCTTCTGATTGACCTCTACTGGTGTAGCACATGGTTTTGATCCACTCATTCCAGAGTCTAATATGAGTTCCATGGCATATTTCCTCTTATGCATAAGTATTCCTTCTGAGTTTCTTGAAAAACTCTATACCAAGGAAATATCTGAGATCTCCTAAATCTTTGATTTTGAAATTACTTTTCAGTACATGTTTAGCATTGTCTATCAGCTTTTTGCTACTTCATGTAATCAACAGGTCATCTACATAAATCAATACTATCATATGTCCTCCAGTTGTCCTCTTAGTCATCAATGAATAATCCAAATGACTTTAATGAAACCCTGTTGTGAGCAAAGTAGTTGTGAGTTTCACATTCCATTGCCTAGATGCTTTCTTCGGGCCATAAAGTGATTTAAGTAGTCTACAAACTTGTGATCCTTCACTTTTATCACTGTTGAGACCTTGTGGTAATTGCATATAGACTTCCTTCGGTAGATCTCCTTGAAGAAAGGCATTATCTACATCCACTTGTTGAATAATCCATCCATTTGTTGCAGCCAAAGAGATTACATATCTCACAGTCATCATTTTGACAACTGGAGAAAAAGTTTCTTGATAGTCAAGACCCTCCTTTTCATTGTAACCTTTGCTACCAATCTAGCCTTAAATGTTTCTAGCACCATCAGCTTAATACTTTATCTTGAAGACCCATTTACAACCAATGGCCTTCTTACCTTGTGGCAAAGAGACTACCTTCCAAGTGCCATTATTTTGTAGAGCCTTAATCTCAGACTTTATTGCTTCAACCCATTTTTTATTCAAGATAGCATTTTATAAGATTGTGTCTCAGTCTCAACAGATATCTGAGCTATAAAATTCTGATAGGGGACAGCCAAGTTAGCATAAGTGACACTATCTTCAATGGGATATAAACAAGAGTTTGCAGATCTTGAACTTGTTTTGGTGATGAAATCTTTTTGCCAGATGGGTGGTCTACTAACTCTTGCTAAAGTTCTCCTTACTAGTGGTTGTTCAACTAGATCCATGGAGCTTGCATCCTCAACCATTGTCTTAGTTCCAATTGAATCAACATGTGGTGTACTATCACATTCTTCAAGTCTTGCAACAGGAACCTCTTTATTAATTTCAGTTGGATGAAAAAGAGGCATAAACACAGTATCATCTGCATCCATCTTACTTAGATTATCCATAGAGTGTGACTGATAAGGAAATAGGTGCTCAAAGAAACATACATCTCTACTTGTAAAGAAGACTTTATTTTGCAGATCATAGAGCCTATAACCCTTTTATAGCCAGCAATACAGCTTTGATAGCTCTTGTCCCAAACTTGTCTCCCTTAACTAAGTTGGTTGCATAGCATAAACATCCAATGACTCTCATGTGTGACAAGCTTGCCTATGTTTGATACAACATGTAAAAATGAGTTTTATTCCCTAAAACAGTAGATGGAACTCTATTAATGATATAGACAGCAGATGTGATACATTCACCCCAAAATCTAGAAGGTAAATAACATTGAAATATAATTGCCTTGGCAGTTTCAAGGCTATGCCTATGCTTCCTTTCCACCACTCCATTTTGTTGTGGAGTGTGTGAGAATGAGCTTTGATGAATAATACCATGGTGATAAAATAACTACCTACATTGATTATTACAGAATTCTCCCTTATTATCAGATCTAATTATCTTCACTTGCCTTCCAAATTGAGTTTTTATCAAAGACAGAAAACTTTTAAGCAAAGTGCAAACATCCGATTTAAGGTGCATCAAGAATGTCCAAGTCCATCTAGAATGATTATCAACTAAAGTGACAAAATATCTCATATTATTATGAGTAGAAACTTTATAGGGTCCCCACACATCCATATGGATCAAATCAAAGAAATGACAAGTTGTAGTGTCACTATTAGGAAAAGGGAGTCTAACTTGTCTAGCCGTTGGACATATATCACAGTGTTGTAAAGGAAATGCTTGTTTATTTTTTACTATGTCTAATCTTCTAATCACAAACATGGGTACATGGCCCATCCTCTTATTCCACAACTTAGTTGTTTCCTTGCTTCTTCTACATTCAAAGACTTTATTCTTGTAGGTTCTTCCTCAACTATGGTGTTCAGTGTGTATAAACCATTTCGTTCTTCACCAATCCCCTTCACTTTCCCATTGAAGAGGTCTTGGATAATGAAGAAGTTAGGGAAAAATAAAGCACAACATTGCAACTCTTTTGTCAATTTAGCTACAAATAACAGATTGAACTGGAATTCAGGCACACACAATACATATGTAATTACATCACCTCCTTCTAACTGACATTTCCCAAATTGAGTTATCACATCTGACTCACTTGTGGGTAATTGAACCTTCCCTGGTGTGGCAACTGTTAATCCAGTATTAAAGAGTGATCTATCACTCACCATGTGATATATGGCTGCACTATCAATTATCCATTGTGGATGTGTATGGGTTAAAGCAGAAGGAATATTGTTGGCAAATATACCTTTCATATTTACATTTGTAGAAGTCTCATTCATCTGAGATTTGTTCAATAGCCTCGGGATTTGATTGTATTGATACATTGCGAAGTAAGGTTGTTGGACAGGATAGGGAGTGACTCCAGTTTATTGAACTTGGTCATTAGCTGCAGATACTTTCTTCTTCCCTTTGAAATCAGCAGGATAACCTATGAGTTTGTAGCAATTGTCCGTAGTATGACCCTTCATGTTGCAATGGTTGCATTGCATTGCCTTAAAACAAGCCTCCTTAGTGTGTCCTCTCAAATCGCATATTTCACAGTAGGGAGAGGGTCTTCTAGACATAGAGCTACTTGCTCCTGAGCTACCAGCTCCTCCTCCAGATCTAGAACCACTGCCTCCATAATAACCAAATCCACCTAGATAATTAGCTCCAGGACTACCTCATATGTTACATGCATAACCACCTCCTCTAGGTCTATTAGTGAATAGTGTTGTGGGATTAATGTTACATGTGCCTTCAATTTTGTTAGAAAGAAATGTTGTGTGATCGATTGCACTGTTATCACCAAGTTGTTCCCCAAACAAAACCTTCTGACTCTCATCCTGGATGAGCATAGTATATCATTGATTAACAGTAGGAATAGGTGTCATGTGAGGATTTGACTATGAGTCTGATTGTAGTTATCATTCAATCCCGTGAGAAATTGGAGAAGTTGTTGTCTTAGTAAACCATCGGCATAGTCCTTCGGTGTTAGAAAGTCACAACAAGGAGAAGGTGCAATGGAATCAAATTCATCCCAAAAGTCTTTCAGTTTTGAAAAATACATACCAACAGGGGAAACACCTTGTGTTAAGGTAGAAATTGCTTTGTGAAGATGATAGATCCTACACATGTTAACTTTATTAAACCGCTCCTTTAAATCTCTCCAGACTACACTAGCATTAGAGCAGAAAGGGATGACACTTACAAGTTCCTTGTTGATATTGTTCACGATCCATGAAATCACCATTGCATTACATCGATCCCAATCATGCTTCTCAGAATCAACTGCAAAAGCATCTCGTGTGATTATGCCATCAACAAATCCCAATTTGTTTCTGGTAAGCAAGTTGAATTGCATCACCAACTCCATAAAGTGTAGTTCTCCATGCCTGTCAACTGGATTCCAATTTGCACAGATCTAGTGACATCCAAAGAAGATCAGAACAAAGAATGATTGTGATTGCTCCTTGCTGCCATTTAAATTGAATTCCAGATCTCTGTATTCTACTTGATGAATCTCTCAATCCTTCGATGAGTGCAGATGGAGAATTCCTATATACAATCAGGAAAGCTCTGATACCATATCAAAATATCTTTAGAACAGAGAGAATTGGGAAATTTCTGTATATTGCTCAAAAAGTGTTAACCACTTCTGTACAGTATATTTGTATTTATACTAGTATTAGCCGACTAAAGCTTAACTAACTAATGGAAAGAATCTAATAACAGAATTTGTATCTAGCCACTAAATATATGACACCTGTATAAAATATAACTACTTGGACAGTTGTATAACTACTTGGACAGCTCAGCTCAACCCTCTCTCTTCCACATGCTCAATAATACAAATGCTTTGATCTTCATATTAAAATTTACAGTTGTATTAATGATTACTAATAAGTTGCAAAATGTCTATATCAACCAACATGAAAAAATTGAAACGAAAAGAAACATGAACAAATAGGTTGATAGCATTGAATACTTCACTCTCTTTTTTCCTTGCGTCTCATCTCCCACATCGATAAGTTGCCTTTAGCGACATGTACAGAGAGTACTAAAATGAAATTGTCACTAGTAATTGCCTCTTAAAAAATATATTATGTGGCAATTAAGCCATTATCATTAATTAATTGTCACTAGAAATCATTTTTGGTGTGGTGTTATTACTTGAACAAAAACTATTTTATAGGCTCAAACCACCTTATCCTTGATTTCTAAGGAGACAGAAAATCTAGTTGAACCATGGCAGGCATATGAGACTAGAGCGTAATTAACAATCACCATTTCCCACCAGATGATGGAGTCGTAGAGAATCCTTCACATCCTGGTCCATGGGGTTGTGATGGTCTCAAGGTTGTCTGATAGACTTCTTAATTCTTTTTTTTGCTGGTACTATGTATTATATGTTTTTCCATGTATAAATAATAAATTCGCAATCCTTAAAAATTTAGAATCAATATTGGTAAACAATCTTCTTAGAATAAAAATAATCTCTTGGTACATTTGTCATTCACAATCTGATTTATGACAGATTAGAAAAGACTATGAAAATCATTCAACATCCTGAAAGTTGTACCTTATATATTCCTTAAAGAATGTTTATATAAAAGTTGCATTATTTCTTTATGACTATCGTTTATCTTATGGTCAAAATAATATAAGAGATGGATTATAAAAAAGAAAAACATATTCTCATTTGTTTCATTTTGAGTAGCTGTGAGACAGATTTTCTTAACTATTTTGCTGATTTCACTCACATTGAACCTTCAAAACAAGTTTAACTCTATTAACTCTTTATATGTTTCTGTATTAATTAATCACATGCAGATGCAGCAGGTTTGTTAGGGGTTCGACTGAATTCAACATTTTTTACACAATTAGGTGTATAATTACCTAAAAGTTTCTAAAACTGTGACAAATTCTAAACTTTGAATCCGTAATTCCAATAGTGTAATAGATTCAATGATCGAATTTTAAAAAGTTGAAACCATCAAATTTGAATTCTAAATTTGCCTTTGAACACTATACGAATTTACTACTACTATTTAATGATGTGATCTAGCATTTTTTATTCTTCAAGAGTAATTAATAGTATAGACTAGGCACGTATTACTTCTTTCGTACATTGAGGATGTTAATTGCTCTTTTTTATAGACCAACAGTACCGTGTTCTTGGCAAATAATATTATAATCACACATCGTCAAGTGAATAAGACAGAAGAGTAGCAAGGAGACACTACAAAAAAAGAGTCAAGATCAATTACAAAGAAAGATACTTATCTGAATAAGGTTAATGGACGATCAACAAGGTCCATGGCCTAGGTTGGTAGCCTCCTTCACACTTTGGAGACGTGCTCACCTAGTTTCTTTTCTTTTGTTGTAGAAGAAATGAAGAAGAAAATGGTTTGCTTTTCGGAATTTCTTCATAGGTGCAAACCATTTTTTTCTCTTCATTTCTTTTAAACAAAAGAGAAAAAAAATAAACAATAAGAAATGTAGGTTTTTTTTCAACAAAATTGGCACACCAAAAATTCAATGCAAAAACATGTCAAATCCTAATGCAAACTTGGATAGCTAATTATATATATATTACATAGTAGCAACATCGATTGGCATGACCTTAGTTGTACAAGGGTTATGGAGCCATAAATGACCATTCTAGACTATCCTTTAACTTTTTCGCTCATAACACCGATTATAACTAAGCAAACAAATATATTACACTTTTTCAACTCAATCAGAAGCTCATAATCAAGTTGCAACGTCTCGTTATACCTTGAAACATGACAATTCAATATACTCTCGACGTACAATACTTTAATCTATGTGACACTTTTCTTTTTAATCTATCCAAATAGAATGTAATATTTCTATATTTTGAAACAATTAATATTTAACAATTGCCTTTTTTAGTAGGAAATTAAGGTCCTAAATCATGCTATTTTGTGTATCATGTTTTTAAAATGTAGCAAATAAATACAATGCATTTTTATAGTTTGATGAATATTTGTTTTAGTAATAAACGAACAGGGAAAATAAGTAGCACAAAAGGTGACTGTAAGCTAAAGTTCTATTAAACCAATCAAAATTATGGCAACTTCTTAATTTCAATTTTCTATGAAAAACAATGATATGAAGATCAAAGGAGTATTAATCCTACATCATCAAGTGAAGAAGATAGAATCTATAATAGTAAGGAGAGATACTATATCAATGGCCAAGGGCAATAGAGAAACATACTTATCTAGACGGAGTCAATGGAAAAACAAAGTCCAATTATTTTTAGATTGACTCCTTAATTCTTTTTTTTTGTTGGAACTATATTATTTATATATATTTTCAATTAGGAAATGTTATTCTTGTAACGTTTGTCAGATATTTTTATGAAACACTAGTTTAAACGAATATGGTCTTGTTATTCTCAGCATGATCAAATGTATCTACTATTTCATAATTCAAACGAAATGTTCTTCTAATAATGTTTGAATTTTGATTACTAGATCTAACATATGTTATGGCCGAAATAATCAGGTGTCATGCGGAAGCTAGCAAAGAAACCCTCGAAAGACCATGAGTAAGAAGACAAGCAAGAAATATAACAAAGACACAAGGATTTAACGCGGTTCAGTCAACCGACCTACATCCACAAAGGAGATGACCAGCTCATTATATAAATATCAGAGTACAAAATATAAAGAAAAATAACTTCAACCAATTCACTCGAAATACAAGGAGGTTCACACAAGTAATAACGCATCACTTGTGTCCCACAAATTATCCCCCTAACCAAAATTCTCAAAACCCCTCGAAATACATTGTAAATGTTGATTAAGTTAGAATGAACATACCTCTATTTATAGAGTCCGAAACCTTTTCCTACAAGAAAAGGACTGGTCACTCTTAAATATTTTTCTAAAAGAAAAACATATTTATGGTAAGAAACTCAGCAGAGTTAATTTTATTCTTCACATAATCTTCAACGGCTTGCATCTTTTCTTCATAATCTCCTTTGCAAAATCTATGTCTCGAACCTCTCTGAAACAATATCTCCAACAAATCTTCAATACTGTCAAATAGGTTGTGGCAAAAGCTACACTCGCTAAGATGAACACCCATTTTTGACTTGGTTCAACCATTAAATCTGCGTCATCATTGAACCGTAGAATCTAGCTCCATCATTGAAACTTTCAACGTGGCTCTGATGTCACATGTTATGACTGAAATAATCAAGTGTCATGCGGAAGCTAGTAAAGCAAACCTCGAAAGACCATGAGTAAAAAGACAAGCGAGAATTAATATACCAAAAGACACAAAGATTTAACATGGGTCGATCAACCGACATACATCCAGAAAGGAGATGAGTAATTCACTATATAAATATGAGAGTACAAAATATAGAGAGAAATAACTTCAACCAATTCAATCGGAATACAAGGAGGTTCTGACAAGTAATAATGTATCACTTGTGTCCCACAAATTCTCCCCCTAACCAAAAGTAATAAAGCTCCTAGGACTATATTGGGAATGATGATTAAGATAGAAGGAACATGCCTTTATTTATAGAGTCCTAAACCTTTTCCTACAAGAAAAGGAATGGTCACTCCTATACCTTTTCCTAAAGGAAAACCTATATATGATAAGAAACTTAGGCCAATTAACCCAACATCATATGCAATGATTTACTCGATAGACTAAGGTGGCAGTTGTTGTAATAGTCAGATGTAGAGACTCTAACCATGTATACAATAATATATATAAAAAATAACGTACTCAGTATAATCTCACAAGTGTTGTGGTGAGAGTAATGTGTACGATGTCTACCCATACTTTAAGGAGGTGAAGAGGTTGTTTCCTAAGACTCTCTGCTAAAGAAAAATATATTAAAATATAGACTCCAATATATTTACTCATCCCACATCGTCAAGTGAAGAAGGCAGAAGAAAAAGAAATAAATGTTATAAAAGGACCTAGGACATCAAATTAACATACTTAATCAACTGGTCTGTATGAGATCTGGTTGAATTTGAATATTACATTGGCTGCTAGATTTGCAGAATCAAACCATTCTTCTATAGAGAGAACCAGTGTACTCCCTATTGAAGAATTGTTTGATTTCTACAAGTCTCACGACCCCTATAATATCTGAAGTATAACTTTTGGGTGTCTTATTTACGAGCTTATCATTTAAGAATTGCATAAGACATACAATTTCTGTAGTGTATACTTCATATATTTTTACCAAATTTCATATGTATGTAATATTTCATAATTCAACACACTCTTCTCCTAATAATTCTTGAATTTCAATTGTTAGATCGAATGCGTGTTCGTAGTGTGTTCAATCAAACACATTACTTCCAACGTGTTGAGAATGTGGTCTTGTTACTTCCAACGTGTTGAGAATGTGGTCTTGTTATTCTCAGCATAGCCAAATGGACCTAATGTGTCATATTGAAATTTTCACGGTGTAAAACTATTGATGTTGCCTCCTTATAATATCAAGTACTAATTTTTTTCTATGAATTAACTCATAGTAGAGTAAAAATATGGCTTGCTAGAGGAACATTTTGCTCACCTTGGCCTGAATGGGTTCATAATTTTAATTCATGTTATATGAATATAGTGATCGAGAATCTTCGATTTTCTCGGCTTATCTAGAAATGCATAAGGTATGAAGCTAATGAAGAGAACTTTGATCTCAGAATCAATGTTTGACAAATATTTTCTTCAAAGTTTCTTTCTTTGCTACAATTGAATAAAAAAAATTAGACGATGCATATGTAGAACGCCTATTTGATTTATATAGTTACTTTACTAGATTTTTTTTTCTTTTTAATAGAGATAGCTCCACACAATGCATATGTTGAACGCCTCTAATATTTTTAGTCCTTTTTTGCTTAATTAGACTTTTCATTACTCACCGAAGTGCTGAATTACAAATCTATAGCATGGCCAACACATCCAACTATCTCAAAGAAAAACCAACTAATCCACACATAATACAAAGGAGCTCAAGAATATAATGTAGCAAGAGCTCCCACCTAGTGCTCCTTCCTTCAAATACTCTGGCATTTCTTTCTATCCACAAATCATGAACACAATCCGCAAATACACCCCTAAACGCTTGAGCAGCATTCGAGTTCCCCTTAGCACACTCAACAGTCCATCGAACTTAATCCTCCCAGGAAGCATTATTTAAGACTCGATTTTGTATCCAGTTGAAAAGCTTATTCCATATTTGATTTGCATATAGGAAGTAAACAAGTAGATGTTCCAATGTTTCATCTTGCAACAAGCATATGGAACCTCTAAGATTAACTTGAATTCCCTATTTAGTCAATCTTTCCACAGTATGTAATCCTTGTAAGTGCAACCACATGGTGAATTGAGCTTTTGGTCTGGCAGCGTCGTTGAACATCAAAGTTTTCCAATGTACTCTTGGCATGGTAGGTAAAAGTTGGAGGTAAATTATTTGTATCACGGTATGCTTGGGATGACAAGTTGAAGGGTATTGGCAGCGTTCATGATTTGGCTTACACATCCATGACGCTTGTTGTGGAATGCCCATGTTACTCAATTGTCTCTCCTTAATGTAGTACACAAGTATCCATTTAATCCATAATTTGTCCTTTTTGTGGGTAAGGTCCCAGTAAGTTTTGGTCAAAAGAACTCTATTCCACACTTTTATGTTGATGATATTCAGCCGACCTACATATTTAGGAGAACACATTCTTTCCTAAAATACGAGAGCCTTTTTGGTAATCATATTTGACCCTGAACAAATATAACTTCTACAAAAATCATCAATGATTTTTATAACGTGAGCTGGCAGAGGAAAAAGTTGAGCCCAGTAAGACTACATACCAAAAACAACCTGATGCACCAACTGGATCCCACCAGCATATGACAGCTTCTTTGCCATCCATGTGGTGATCCTAGCAGTGATTTTCTTGATGAGTAGCTGTCATTGAGGTAAGGACATTTTTAGTTGATAAGGGGATACTTAAGTATTTAAAAGGCAGATTACTAAGTACGAACCCCATTTTCTGAAGAATACTGTCTTTCACACCTTGTTTTACACCCCCCAAAGTAGATAGGACTTTTGCCCATATTAGGTTGCAATCCAGGGGTTCTAGAGAAGGTGATGAAGCATCAATTTAACGTAGTGATGGTACAACTTGAGATGGGTTTGAAATCTTTGACAGTGGAAGGGTTGGCAATCTTAGGTAATAAGGTAAGGGTAGTGCAATTAATGCACTTAAACATATTACCGCACACTTGCAAAAAAACTCGAAACAGCCACATAGATTTTAGAATAAATAATATGCCAAGATTGCTTTAAACAATGTGCATTAAATTCACCAATACATGGTGCCTTGTCGTTCCAATATAAGTTAGTCCCTCATACACCTCTTGTTCGAACACTGGTGCACAAAATCTCAATTTTTGTTGCTGCATAAGAGTTGATCCAGTCTGCATAATTAGTTTGTCCACTCCTGGCAGAGTTGAAGCAATTGATCCCATTAACCATTTGTAAAATTGTTGGATTTCTTCTCTTATTGCTTTTGCCACAGTTAACCTAGCTAATTCATGTTAGGGATGTTAGTTCTGATATTTGTTTTCATTGGCTCTTCTCCTTCACTACAACCGCAAAGTATTAAGAGCTTTCTCTAGTCAGTAACTCATCATTGCACTGTTATGCGATTTGTCTCTGTGACTTCTAGTTTCATCCTTGCACCTTTCAGTTTATGAGTTATGCCTTTGAAATGATCAATTTCCTGAGTAATTAATACTATAAACTAGGCATGTATTATTTTTTTCGGACATTGAGGATGTTAATTGCTCTTATTTTATAGACCAATAGTACTGTGTTCTTGGCAAATAATATCATAATCCCACATCGTCAAGTGAATAAGACAGAAGAGTATCAAGGAGAAACTATAAAAAAGGGTCAAGATCAATTACAAAGAAAGACACTTACCTGGGTTAATGGACGATCAACAAGGTCCATGGACCATGGCTTAGGTTGGTAACCTCCATTACACTTTGGAGAGGTGCTCACCTAGTTTCTTTTCTTTTCTTGTAGAAGAAATGAAGAAGAAAATAGTTTGCTTTTCTGAATTTCAAGGTGCAAACTATTTTTTCTCTTCATTTCTTTTAAACAAAAACGAATCTACGATAAGAAAAATTAGATTTTCTTTTAATTCATCAAAATTAGCTGACCAAAAATACACCACAAAAATATGGTAAATCCTGATGCTTTTCTGAATGTAACATTTCTATATTTTGAAACACTAAATCTTTAAAAATTGCCTATTTTAGTAGGAAAAATATGGTCCTAAATCATGTTATTTTGTGTATCATGTTTAAAGAATGTAGCAAATAAATACAATGCATTTTGATAGTTTAATGAATATTTGTTTTTTGTAATAAACTAACAGGGAACATAAGCAGCACAAAAGGTGACTGTAAGCTAAAATTCTATTAAATCAAACAAAATTATGACAACTTCTTAATTTCTACTTTCTATGAATAACAATGATATGAAGATCAAAGGACTAATAATCCTACTATTTCGTAATTCAAATGAACGGTTCTTCTAATAATGTTTGAACTTTGATTATTAGATGTAACATATGCAATGTTTTTACTTGATAGACTAAGGTGGGGGTTGTTGTAACTATCAGTATACAGTCAAATGCAGAGACTCTTGACCATGTATATAATAATATAAAAAAAATAACATACTCAGTGCAACCTCACAAGTGATATATGGTGAGAATAGTGTGTATGTTGTCTTACCACTACTTTAAGGAGGTAAAGAAGTTGTTTCTGAAGACTCTCCGCTAAAGTAAAATATATTAAAATGTAGTCTCCGGTATATTTACTTATCCCACATCGTGAGGTGAATAAGGCAGAAGAAAAACAAAGAGATGTTATAAAAAGGACCGACAACATCAAATAAACATACTTAATCAACCGGTTCTGTATGGGATCTGGTTGAATTAGAATATTACATTGGCCGCTAGATTTGCAGAATCGAGCCATTCTTCAAGAGGGAGTGCCAGTGTACTCTCAACAGTATGCTTTCTCTGCTTCTACTGGAGAATCATTCAGTGAGTTATATCAACAGAAGAAAAAGAGAGATTTCGATCTCAGATTGACATCTTGATACACTGATTTACCATAATAATAAATAGAGTCAATTGTGACTTCGCCGAGTCAAAGCTACTCGATCATTCAACGGAAACGAACGAATTTAGGTTATTGATTTCTACAAGTCTCACGACCCCTATCACATCCAAAGTATAAATTTTGGGTGCCTTGTTTACAAGTTTATTATTTAAGAATTGCTTAAGCCATAAATTTTTCTGTAGTGTATACTTCATATATTTTTACCAAATTTCATATGTATCTAATATTTCATAATTCAACAAATTCTTCTTCTACTAAAATTTGAATTTCAATTGTTAGATTGAACGTGTGCAATTTAGTCGATAAACTAAGGTGATAATTTTTGTAATACAATTAGTATATACATTTAGGACCAGAGACTTTCGCAGTGTGTTCAATCAAACATATTACTTCCAACATGTTGAGAATGTAGTCTTGTTATTCTCAACGTGGCCAAATGGACTTAATGTAACGATCGGGTTCCGTCGTTATATAAAAGCCAAAGGGGAAAAAGATTTGGGTCGGAAAACTCTTTCGTAGTAACTTGAACTTTCCCAACCTAGTCCAGATTTGGACGAAATTGGAGTCATTAAGGTGTAAGGAAACCTGGTAGCAATCAAGTGATTTAATTATGATTTTGATTATATGAGTAGTTAGATAAGTCGTAAATGAATTCGTATGACTTTACGGAAATGAATTCGGGTGAGTAGAACTCCCGAAATCGATCTTAGCGTGAACAGTATTTTCTGAGCATCGTTGGTTAAAGGTGTGTTGTGAAATAGGGGTCTTGGAATTATTAAAATAGCTCACTGTTTCATGCAAGCCGCTTTGGCGGTGGTTTTGGTCGCTCTAGCGGTGCCGCTGTAGCGGGGTAAGGGTCATTGTGGCGGGCCAAACACAACTTAAGGTCGTAAATAAACCCCAAAAATATTTTATTCTACAATTTTCGACTTTGAGAGCTAGGAGACAACCCCATACGAGTTCTTGACCATTTTTCACCATTCTTGAGGCTAAAGGTAAGATTTTAACTCCCTGAATCCATTTTTTTATTCGTAGAACGTAATCAAATGGGTAAATATCGATGGGGGAGGGTTTTGATCTAGAATCTATGGTGGAAACACCCTAATTGGGATAATTGGGATCATGGGTTTGATCTAGGGTTCATAGAATTGTTAGTAATCCAGGTAATTAGTGATTGTTTATTGTTACTCGTATTATATTGACTGTTTGTAGACCAAGAACAAGCGGAACGACTCCGGAAGGGGAAGGATCAAGTTTCTTAGGGTTTCAAGTTTGTTTCGAGGTAGGTGATGGTTGTGATTCTATGATTGTGTTATGTATGTGTGTTCTTACTTCATTATGACACATGTATGTATGTGAATGTTGCATTATTGATCACACTTGTTGTAAATGAAATAGATGAATAAATATATGCCATGAATCACTTCTTGATTGTATGATTATTGAGAATGTACTTGTGATTGTGATTGTGGTGTATTGATTGGATCGGATACCGCGTTCCGGTATACTAATTGGGATCGGTTGCCACGTTCCGACATAATTATGGGATCAATTGCCACGTTCTGGCATAAACATTGGATCGGATACCACGTTCCGGTATGCTAACAATTTGGGTTTGGGTTTCATGAGAGGACCAATGACTTGTTATAAATGTATATTGTTGAGCATGTGATAATCGATATTGTATATGTTCAGTATTTTGCATGTTTATAATGTTATTTTGACTTACTTATGTTACACTTAGTGGGATAACCGCGTGATCCTACCAGTACAATGTGGTTGGGTACTGATACTGCACTTGCTCTTATTTTTGTTGAGTACAGAGCATCTTTCGACGGCTATTGACAGACCTCGCTTAGAAGATCAGTGATCATTTCGAATTTAAGGGTGAGCCAATTCTTCCGAGCTGCCATAAGTTCTCTTCTGTCTATGTCCACATTTTGGACTTATATTTTCTAGTTAGATGTTAGTACTTTAGTTTGGGGATGTATCCCTTCTTGTTAGACATGTTGAACTTTAGATGTTTTGGTACATTTACTTTCAGGTTCTATGTGTATTTTAGGCATTGTTAGTTGTTAGATCTTTTGCAAGTTTATGGGAACTTTAGGCTTTAGTTATTTAACTTGTTTTTGTATCCTTAAATGCCTTAGTTTTAGGTTTAGTTGCTTAGTTTGGGTTGTAGTAGTTGTTCTCTCACCGGAGGGTTAGTGTGGGTGTCAATCACGACGGTCTGGGTCGTGACAAAGTTTGTATCAGAGCCTAGGTTCGTTGATCTCGATGTACCAAAATGAGTCTAGTAGAGTCTTCCAAAATAGTACGGGGATGCCTTTACTTTTCTTCGAGAGGCTATAGGACTTTAGGAAATCTCTCTATTCTCTTTTGTCTCCTTTCGTGCTATAACTTGATTCCAATTGGTATCTGTCGATTCAAATTGGTATCTAACCTCTTTCACTCTGTCTACAGATGGTTAATACTAGGTTCAACGGCGTCAGGTCCATAGCTCCCGCCAATGCGCCAGCAAAGGAATCTACAGCGAGAGGTCGCGGTCGAGGCAAGGGTAGAGGAAGAGCTAGGGGTAGAGGCCATGGAAGAGTAGCGTCTGCTGGCAATGGAGCTCCTATTGGAAATGCTCCTATAAATTAGAACCCTTTTGCGCATCATGAAGAGATAGAGGAGAATGTTGATGTCGAGAATATTGAAAATGTTGACGATGTGGGAAAAGAGGAAGAGGTACAGGCTGAGACTTCAGGTATTCCTCCCTTAGACCCAGTGTTAGCTCAATAGATTTTGTCGTTCTTAAAGGAATTGGTTGGTCCTGGAGCGCTTCCTTCCGTTCAAGCAACTCAATCTCCCACTAATCCCAATGTTGCTAGCACTGCACCCAAGATGGGTGGAACGGGAGGTAATGATGCTTTATTCCGTCCTTTGTTGGGTTCTGTTATGACTGGTAATGAGCATGAAATGTTGACTAAGTTTTTGAAGCTAAAGCATCCTGTTTTTCTTGATTCTGAGAATGAGGATGCTTATGAGTTTATCTTAGACTTCTATGAGAGGCTTCATAAGTTGGGAATTGTCCATCAACATGGGGTTGAGTTCGTGACTTTTCAGCTTCAATGTTAGGCCAAGCAGTGGTGGAGAGCTTATATGGAATGTAGATCTTCTACTTTACCTCCACTTACTTGGACCTAATTTCATGCTCTGTTTCTAGAGAAGTATGTGCCTAGGACTTTGAGGGATCGCAAGAAGGATGAGTTCATGGCTTTGGAGCAAGGTGGTATGTATGTGGATGCTTATGAGGCCAAGTTCCATGCCTTGTCTAGATATGCTACTCAATTGGTGACTACTGAGGAGGAGAGGATCTGGTTATTTATTAGGGGACTAAATTCTGAGTTGCAAGTATTATTTGTTCATATGACTTCTGCAGGGAGGAGCTTTAATGAGGTAACAGACTATGTTAAGAAAGTGGAGGGGGGTGAGGCGAGACGGTCAGGCTAAGGCATTGGCAAAAAGGGCCAAGAATTCAGGCAACTTTCAAGGTTCTTATTCCAGAGGTTCAAAGAGGCTAGCGCTTGCAGGCAAGCCAATTCAGTCTGATATGCCTACCTTTACAGGTAATTACTCAGGCACTCCATCTCATAATTTGATTCAGGATAGCGAAAGAGTCGCACCTTTAGCGGAAAGAGGGCCATCTTTTGATCGTACATGTTACAACTGTGGAAAGACTAGGCATATGAGGAGAGATTGTCCCCACCCACGTGTGTTAGACTCCACGCAGCAGCAGTCTAGAGCAGTGGTACCCGCGGGAAATGGTAATAATGGTCGAGGACGTCCACAATGTGGGCGAGGAGGTAATCAGCTAGGCCGCGGAGATAGAGGAATTGGTAATGCAGGCAGGGGTAACGTGCAACCAGGAAGGGAAGTGGCTCGTCAAGATGATAGGGCTCAGTGTCATGCTTTTTCTGGCAAGAATGAGGCAGAGGTGTCTGACGTATTGATCACAGGTACTATTCTTGTTTGTGACCAGATGGATAATGTGTTATTTGATCCGGGTTCTACTTATTCTTATGTATCCATAAGATTTTCCTCAAAGTTGATATGATTTGTGATATAATTTATGCCTCTATCCATGTTTCTACCCCAGTTGGAGAGTCAGTCATAGTCACCCATGTCTATTGTGTTTGTCCTATTTTGTTTATGGGTTTTCAGACTTGGGCTGATTTGGTGATTTTGGATATGACTTACTTTGATATTATCTTAGGCATGACTTGGTTGTCCCCCCATTATGTTGTGTTAAATTGTAATACTAAGTCTGTAAGAAATTCCTGGAAGGGAAATATTAGAGTGGGAAGAGGTGTACAAGCCTAAGCAAGCTAAGATCATATCCTCCATTCATGCTAAAAAATTGGTAGGGCAGGGTTGTTTGGCTTATTTGGCTCATATTAGGGATGTTGAGGTTAAGACTCCATCTATTGAGTCTATTCCTGTGGTGTCAGAATTTAGAGAAGTGTTTCCTACTGATTTGTCTGGTATGCCTCCGGATAGAGATATAGATTTCTGCATTGATTTAGAACCTGGTACTCGCCCCATTTATATTCCTCCATATCATATGGCTCCGGCGGAATTAAGAGAGCTTAATGCTCAAATCCAAGAGCTTCTTGATAAGGGATTTATTTGACCTAGTTCTTCCCCATGAGGTGCCTCAGTTTTGTTTGTTAAGAAAAATGATGATAGTATGAGAATGTGTATAGATTACCGTCAATTGAATAGGGTCACTATTCGAAACAAGTATCCTTTGCCTTGAATAGATGATCATTTTGACCAATTGCAAGGTGCATCAGTTTTCTCCAAGATTGATCTAAGGTCTGGCTATCATCAATTAAAAATTAGGCCTCAGGATGTGCCCAAGACGGCGTTTAGAACCCGCTATGGGCACTACAAGTTTCTAGTTATGTCTTTTGGGTTCACTAATATGCCTGCAGCTTTCATGAGTTTGATGAATGGGGTGTTCAAGCCATTTCTTGACTCGTTTGTGATAATATACATTGATGATATTTTGGTCTATTCTAAAAGTGAGGAAGAGCATGCCGACCATCTTCGTATTGTTCTAGGTGTTCTTGGGAAAAAAAGGTTGTATGCTAAATTTTCTAAATGTGAATTTTGGTTGAATGTTGTTGCATTTTTGGGACATGTAGTTTCAAAAGAAAGGGTAATGGTAGATCCTCAAAGGATTGAGGTGGTTAAGAATTGGGTTCGGCCTAGCTTTGTGATGGAAGTTAGGAGTTTTGTGAGGCTTTCTGCTACTATCGTCGATTTGTGAAGAACTTTGCTCCTATTGCCACTCACTTGACTAACTTGACCAAATAGGAGATACCATTTGAATAGACTGAAAAATGTGAGGATAGCTTTCAAAAGCTCAAGACTCTTTTGACCACCGCACCAATCCTAGCATTACCGGTTGAAGGTAAGCATTTTATTGTTTATTGTGATGCATCACATTCTAGTTTGGGTGTTGTGTTGATGTAGGATAAGAATGTTATAGCTTATGCATCGCGTCAATTAAAGGTGCATGAGCGAAAATATCCAACACCTGATTTGGAGTTGGCAGTGGTAGTATTTGCTCTTAAGATCTGGCGACACTACCTCTATGGTGTCAAGTGAAAGGTATTTACTGATCATCGTAGTTTGCAGCATGTGTTTACTCAAAAGATTTAAGACAGCGAAGGTGGATGAAATTACTTAAAGATTATGATGTCACCATTCAATACCATCTGGGTAAGGCTAATGTAGTAGCAGATGCTTTGAGTCGAAAAGCAGTGAGTATGGGTAGTTTAGCTTGATTAAGTGTTACCAAGCGACCTTTGGCTAAGGAAATTCAGATGTTGAAGTCTAAATTAATGCAATTGGGCATCTCAGAGAAAGGTGGGTTGTTAGCTAGCATTGAAGTGAGGGCCACAATCATTGAAGAGATCAAGGACAAGCAATTTGAGGATGATAATTTGAATGAACTTAAGAAGAAGACTGTGATTGGTAAGGCACAAGAGACCACTCTTGATGCAAAAGGTGTGCTCAGTTTTAAATGAAGAATTAGTGTTCCTCGAGTTGATAACTTGATTCAAAAATTGTTGGCAGAATCTCATGGTTCACGATATTCCATTCATCCAGGTGTGACGAAGATGTATCGAGACTTGTAGCGAATTTATTGGTGGCCGGGCATGAAGAAGGATATAGTGAAGTTTGTGGCTAAGTGTCAAAATTGTCAACAAGTGAAATATGAGCACCAAAGGCCTGCAGGGTTGCTTCAAAGAATGTCAATTCCGGAATGGAAGTGGGAGAGGATAGCCATGGATTTCGTGGTTGGACTTCCCAAGACTTTCGGGAAGTTTGATTCTATTTGCGTAGTGGTTGATAGATTGACTAAGTTAGCCCATTTTATTCCGGTAAGAATAAATTATAATGTTGAACAATTGGCTAAAGTTTATGTGAAAGAGATAGTGAGGTTGCATGGGGTGCCCCTCCCTATCATCTCAGACCGTGGTACCCAATTCACATCCAAGTTTTGGAAGAAATTACATGATGAATTAGGCACACAACTCACTTTTAGTACAGCCTTCCATCCACAGACGGGCAGTCAGAGAGGACTATTCAAGTGTTAGAAGACATGTTAAGGGCATATGTGATTGATTTTGGAAGGCATTGGGATAAATTCCTACCTTTGTGTGAATTCTCCTATAATAATAGTTATCACTCCAGCATATATATGGCACCATTTGAAGCACTCTATGGGAGGGGATGTAGATCACCCATAGGATGGTTTGAGGCTGGAGATGTGAAACCATTGGAGGTTGATTTAGTGAAGGATGCTCAAGATAAGGTGAGGAGTATTCAAACTAAGCTTCTAGCAGCCCAGAGTAGACAGAAGAAGTATGCGGATCATAAGGTAAGAGACATGGCGTTTCAAACCGGTGAGAATGTTCTGCTTAGGTATCACCCATGAAAGGGGTGATGATATTTGGCAAGAAAGGTAAGCTAAGTCAGCGATACATTGGTCCCTTTAAGGTTCTTGAATATGTAGGACCGGTAGAGTATAGATTGGCTTTACCTGCTAACCTATCCGGAGTTCATCCGGTATCTTATGTGTCCATACTGAAGAGATACCATGGTGACAGAGATTATAACATTAAGTGGGACTCAATTGTGTTAAACAAAGACCTCCAATATGAAGAGGAACCGATTGCAATTCTTGATCCTGATGAGCGTAAGCTGAGGACCAAGGAGATTAAGTCCGTGAAAGTTCAATGGAAGCATTGTCCAGTTGAGGAAGCTACTTGGGAGATCGAGAAGGACATGCGAGACAAGCATCCCCAATTGTTTGTCGATTCAGGTACTACTTCATTCCTTACTTAGCCTATTTTTCCTAAGTTTGTCACTCCGGGACGAGTGATGGGTAAAGTGGTATCTATTGTAACGATCAGGTTTCGTCGTTATATAATAGCCAACGGGGGAAAAAATTTGGGTCGAAAAACCTTTTCGTAGTAACTTGAAATTTCCCAACCTAGTCCAGATTTGGACAAAATCAGAGTCATTAAGGTGTAGGGAAATCTGGTAGCAATCGGCTGATTTTATTATGATTTCGATTATATGAGTAGTTAGATAAGTCGTTAAGGAATTCGTACGGCTTTACGAAATTGAATTCGGGTGAGTAGAACTCCTAGAATCGATCTTAACATGAACAGTATTTTTTGAGCGTCGTTAGTTAAAGGTGTGTTATCAAATAGGGGTCTTGGAATTATTAAAATAGCTCACTGTTTCGTGCAAGCCGCTTTGGTGGTGGTTTTGGTGGCTTTGGCGGTCCGTTGTAGCAGGGTGAGTGCCGTTGTGGCGAGCCAGACGCGACTTAAGGTCGTAAATAAATCCCAAAAATGTTTTATTCTGAAATTTTTGACTTTGAGAGCTAGGAGACGACCCCATATGAGTTCTTGACCGTTTTTCAACATTTATGAGGCTAAAGGTAACATTTTAACTCCCTGAATCCATTTTTCGATTCGTAGAACGTAATCTAATGGGTAAATATCGATGTGGGAGGGTTTTGATCTAGAATATATGGTGGAAACAACCCTAATTGGGATAATTGGGATTATGGGTTTGATCTAGGGTTCATAGAATTGTTAGTAATCTGGGTAATTAGTGATTTTTTATTGATTCCCGTATTATATTGACTGTTTGTAGACCAAGAACAAGCGGAACGAATCCGGAAGGGGAAGGATCAAGTTTCTTAGGGTTTCAAGCTTGTTTCGAGGTAGGTGGTGGTTGTGATTCTATGATTGTGTGATATATGTTTGTTCTTGCTTCATTATGATACATGTATGCATGCGAATGTTACATTATTGATCACACTTGTAGTAAATGAAATAGATGAATAACTATATGCCATGAATCACTTCTTGATTGTATGATTATTGAGAATGTACCTGTGATTGTGATTGTGATTGTGATTGTGATTGTGGTGTGTTAATTGGATCAAATACCGCGTTTCGTTATACTAATTGGGATCGGTTGTAACGTTCCGACATAATTATGAGATCGGTTGCCACGTTCCAGCATAAATATTGGATCGGGTACCACGTTCTGGTATGCTAACAATTTGGGTTTGGGTTCCATGAGAGGACCAATAACTTGTTATAAATGTATATTGTTGAGCAGGTGATAATCGATATTATATATGTTCGGTATTTTGCATATTTATAATGTTGTTTTGACTTACTTATGTTACACTTAGTGGGATAGCTGTGTGATCCTACCAGTACACTGTGGTTGTGTACTGATACTACACTTGCTCTCATTTTTGTTGAGTGCAGGGCATCTTCCGGTGGCTATTGACAGACCTCGCTTAGAAGATCAGTGATCATTTCGAATTCAAGGGGTAGCCAATTCTTCCGGGCAGCCATGAGTTCTCTTCTGTCTATGTCCACATTTCGGACTTAAATTTTCTAGTTAGATGTTAGTACTTTAGTTTGGGGTTGTATCCCTTCTTGTTAGACATGTTGAACTTTAGATGTTTTGGTACATTGACTTTCAGGTTCTAGGTGTATTTTCCGCATTGTTAGTTGTTAGATATTTTGGAAGTTTGTGGGAACTTCAATCTTTAGCTATTTAACTTGTTTTCGTATCCTTAAATGCCTTAGTTTTTGGTTTAGTTGTTTAGTGGTGTATGAATTTAAAGGGGTATATATTTGTAATTATTTTGCTTTTATGGGGTATTTACTTGGTTTTCCCTTTTAATATCTCCAATTTCAACTCAGCTTGCTCATTTGATTCCCTTAGTTCAGACTTCAATGCAACTCACTTTTGCCCATTATTTCGATGGAAGTTTAGTTTTATTTATATTGTTCAAACTTCTTTTTTCTTAATGATTGTTGTATTTGGGCCAGCTTGGTATCAGGTATCTCTGTCCAGTCAAGGCTATGACAGCGAAAGATCTGAGACTTTGGGATTCTCAACCATTTCATTGACCACTAGGCCACACCATTGTTCAAACTTTTAGTATTTTATGAAATTTTCCCAATAACATTATATTTTTTAGTATATCTTAGAAGCTCAAGAATTAAAGTAATGGATATTTATGTTGCTTTTTCTATCTCATATCTTTTTTTATCAATTTCGGTGGAGCTCAAGGCTCCTTTATTAATTCTTAAAAAAAGTCTTATGTCCTTTTTTACTTGTTCAAATTAAATTTTTGTTTGTGCGTTTTTACTTGTCATTTTTGACAAATAAAAAAAAGAATATTTTTTACCTATTATACCCTCAATTTATTTAAAAGTTAATATTTTTTTAAGAAGGTAGAACCTCTTTATTGAATAAATTGAATTTGAAATTCTATTAATTAATAGGGCTAAAATGGTAAACTCGCTATGTCAATTATTGTTTTGTTCTTATTAAGTGTGTCAAGTCAAAAATTGACAAGAAAATAGGGACATAAGGAGTATTTCGATTTTGTTCGTCATGGTGACCCTTTCAGTTACATCAAACAGTTTCAATAGGGGTGGCAAAATCAAACTCAATCCGCCCAACCCGACCCATCCCATTTAGATTTGGGTTGGTTATTGATCCGCCATTTGTTAGCTCAACTCATCTTAATCCAACACATTTCAACCCTTTAAAAGTTGGGTTGATATGTAATACAAATTGATTGTTGATAAATCTTGTCAAAAAAAAAAATTCAATTTTTTTTTTGATTTTATATGCTATACATAATTATGATAAAGAAAAAAAATTATTAGGGATTAAAAGCTTATAAAATAACAAATAAAGCTATTAAAACTTAGTAAAAATTTGGTGGGTTGTGTTATTACCCGTTACCTAATCCGTTTTGACCCAACCCATTTTGGCCCAAACAAATTTGGGTTGGGTTCGATCTTGACCCGTTTGTTATATTAACCCATTTTGATCCGCCTAAATTTAACCCAACCCCCCTTCCCCGCCCAATTGTAAGTTTTAATAATTATTATTCAACATTGAAAACATTATTGAAATTCACACTAATATACCTAAATTTAGACAATATTCGTATCGAGCCATTGCTAGGGGTGGGCGTTTAGTATTCGGTTTGGGATTATCAAATTTTGGGTTCAGTCATTCGATAATTGGTAGTTAAAAGTAGATATAATTCAGCAATTGGTAAATTAAATTGGTAAATTAAATTTCTATTTGGTATGGTATCGGTAATACAATATTGAAGTTGTAGCCGATTGTATTACAAAGTTAATACTGTTTTTCCAATAATTTTTCTATTTTTTATGTGGAGGCCCGATATAATAAAAGATCAATAAGTAAGAAGACATCAAAATAAAAACAAATTTATACAACTAAAAGACATGTATTTGAATTGTTTATGTTCATTCTTTAACTTTCTTCTTTGGATTTGTTCTAATGAGTAATGGACATGTTGATATATGATCTACATTAAGTTAATAATTCAGTATTCGGGAAATACCAAATACCAAATGATACTAATGTCTCATACCAAACTCAAACCTGAATACCATAATTCTAAAATTTTACTCCCAAATACAATATCAAATACCCAATTATCGAATACCAAATTATTAAAAAATTTGATTAGATTCGATAATTCTATTTTCGATATTTTATGCTCAGCCCTAGCCATCACGTTCCACCCCAACTATGCTGCACTAACAATTATTATTATTATTTTCTATAAGCTTGTTAATTGTTACCAGTAGAACCATAAATTATTTGTTAATTGATAAACGCAAGTTCTTAACAGAGCACTTAAAACTAAAATCATGCTAAAATTGGTAAACATGGACCTTTATATGAAGAAAAAACACAAGTCAAATAAAGAATATTTTATGATAAATAAATTATGTTTTTAAAAAAATCCCACGCCAAGTGTCCTGTTAGTAAAGATAGGTTTAATAAAAATGTTTAAGAAATTTGAAAAAAAAAAGTGCAGACAAATAATGCAATCTTCTAGATAATATGATTAAATAAGAATTAAAAACAATAATTCCCCAATGATTTCATCTTGGCTAATTTATTTATGTGTTCGAACGTATCTTTAGCATGTTATAGTGGAAAAAGAATTAGTGTTAGTAATATATAAATGTAGAAAAAGAATATAAATTTCTTAAAATATTAAATAAATTTAATGTTTAGAAATCAGAAGATAGTTTAACTTTGACGTATTATTATTAGTTGACACTACAAGAAATTTTAATGAAATTTTAATGGGGGTTGTTTTCTGACCTAGCTAGAAAACCATTAAATTAACAATAGGATAATTGAGATCTAGTTTTTATTTTAAGTTCACTACTTGATATAAAGTTATAGACTAGTCTTTTTTGAAGCACTTGCATGAAACCACGTAATAAATAGATAAATACTTAAATTTGGGGTCAGTTGACAAGCAAGTATTTCAATTTTGAGAGTGCACATTGAATATTTCAATTAGATCTCAACTAACTACTAAACATTCCAATTCGTTATCTCTGTGTATCGTGAACACCCAACGCTAATGTGTGATACATAAATTTTGAAGGTGTCTAGATAATCATTTTGTAAGTTAGAATGTTCAATTGACACAATAAAAAACGAGTTATTAAAGTGTATAAATATGCATACTTAAAAGTTGAAATATTTACTTGCTAATTGAGACAATTTATATATATGTTAGTGTATAAATATGCATACTTAAAAGTTGAAATATTTACTTGCTAATTGAGACAAAATTTATATATATGTTATGTAATAGACGCATTTCCCGTGCGCGGGCCCAATATATATTGGACGATAAATGTCACAAATACTATTAGGCGGCAAATTAGTTAAAGGCTTCTCATATATACACATATGTTGCTTATATATTATATTTAAGACGATTGTGCTGCCTATGTGATGTATGCATATTATTTCCATAATTACATTTTTTTAACGGAAGCTGGTTTCCACATATTGCAAAACAGATGATGGTGGCAGTCATCTTGTTCGTCACGCTGTAGTTGACAAAATACCTGTAGTTGAGAGAAGTGTTGTAATTTATGGATGTAGTGTGTAGTAAGAATGAAGTATGATTAGCTGTGGCGTACCTTATCTTGTTAAAGCATCGACATTGTGCATATTCTTGTTCAACTTTGTTCAAAAGGCAGTGAATGTTTCATCATTTCAGCCACGCCCTCGACGGATTTTGAAGGAATATATGATCAAGCACAATTAGGAGTAGATCCTATTTAAAATTGGTCGGAGGCTTGGAGCTATTAGGTCTGCTGTGTGACAGTTGTTCAAAGCCAAGTTTGAGAATTGACAGAGAACACTTCCAATTGTAGTTGATAGTTGGCTGGCGACATGAAAATGTATTCAAAAACCAACAACAAAGTCCCACAAAAACCATATATCATTTTCCATAAGCCCAAATCATATCGTGCAGAGCATCCAAAGAGGAAAAAGTCCAAAAGAAGAAAAAACCTATGTATACACAAGCTGTAATATAGAAGTCAAGAACACATATTGTAATAGTTTTGGATCTTGTAACCCGCAAAAAGTTAGTACAACAAACCTGAGGTTTCCCGAATAATAGAAAGAAAAGGGAAGGATAGCATATAGGTCCTTAATTTTAATCATAACCGAGGAAGAATTACAATGCATTGCATTGTATAAGTGTGAATAAATAGTAAATAAATGTTGAAGTTGAGATTCATGCTAGGCGATAATAAAAACTAAAGCTGCTAACGAAACAACAAATTGCAGGAGACTAAACAGTCACTCCATAAGTCCCAATAATTCAATGGAAACAAACAGAGCATGCACTACAACAACTCGCAAATTAAGAGGAAATTGAAGCGAAAAACGAAAATTACGGTAGAGAACATTTGCAAGGATATTGGCGCAATAGATTTATGTCAAATTCTACCCACAGAAGGGTCCTAACTTCTGATAAATGCCAATTCTCAGCAGAAACAAGAGGCTAATTTGTTATTCATGACGTTTTTAGGCAAGATTACAACTTCATTTTTATTCTATGTTTAAGGCACATGTTTAGAATTTCAAACTTTCTTCCCGAATCTTTCTCATGGAATCGGAAACACAGGATAAGACATCAATTTATTTGCTTTCCAGATAATAAAAAAAATTAAGAACCTACATTAGTCTAGAATTGAAATCGAAAGAGGCTGCTTCTTTGGAGAATTTTTACAAACAGCTAGAGAGTAATAGTTGACTTTAAATAAGAAATATGCAAAAGTAACATGCTTGTTTTCCCTAAACCAACAGAGAATATAACAGAAATTACGAATTAAAAAAATAACCTCATAGTTTCTTTTCCCCTAAATCACACAGAACTCCAAACAATCAATTAGCAAATATAAGTAAAAATGAAATCCCATGATTTCGTTTTTCGCACATAGAAAATCAACAAAATTTAAGGACGATAAGTATACTTTTCTCTTTAAACGCAGAAATATTAGTGAACTCATAAAGAGAACTCCAACCCAAACAATCAGACCCAAAAGCACAACAATCACTAAATAGAACACAATCAGAAAATGAAGGAGATACATATCGAGAAACAGAAAAGCAGAATTGAGAAGATCTGATCACAACGTCGTAAAGTATTGTACCCGTGCATAGTAGCCCACAAAAATCTCTATAGCCATAGAATCATTAGCACATAAAACTTGAACATGGAAACTATTATTAATTGGGAGATTAGATGAAACCATAGAAAATTATCACAATATATATAAAACTAAATCGAAAAAAATCTGATGAAAAATTAAAACCAAAACACAATCGAGGTGAAAGCATCCGAAGAACTAAGAAATCGTAGCCAAAAATTGAAGTAGGGAAGCAACAAAGTACCTGAAAATTGAAGTTGCACTGAGAGATGGGAAGCGTAGGTTGTGCAGGGCAGAAACTTCTATCTTCCTCTTCATCAATGGATAATTGAGAGCATTAAGATGGAGCTGGGTGGAAGCAGGCATGAATGCCACGTGCAGTGAAGCTGTGACTACATTACCACGTGGAGTAAAGATGGAAGCAAGGGTATGACTGAAATGACGAAAATGCCCTTCATAAATTAAAAAATGACCATAAGTAGACAGGTTGATACCATGCTTCTAATATAGTAGAATGTAATACTATGTATTATGCCATTTGAAACACTAAACTTTTAGATGACGTGTAAAATTACAATATTACACTTATTTTAATATCATATATTGCCCTTTTGTCACTAAGTGAAGAAAATCAAAACACATCATAAAAAAGTGATCGAATCACCCAAATAAAGAAACTTTTGATAAAAAATGTTTCTCATTTTATGGGATCCTAGGAAATAATCGGGTAAATGAATTTTGAATATATAAAAAAAGTAAAAAAGAAATATTATTTTATGTGATATTTTTTTTAATATAATTATATGGGTGAGGCAGGTGGACAAAACAAATAAAACAAAAGGACATAAATAGACTAGGAATAGTGAAAAATTTAAAGACTATTAAATTAAATTAAGTTTCAAGAACAACTTAAAAGTCAACATATGAAAGACTTGTGCAACTATTTGACTTTGGCTAACTCAATGCCACCAATGACAGATCAGATTAGTGTTTAGATTTATTTGTACATATCTCAATTATTTCACATCAAATATGTATTATTTACTATTAATATAAATATCATAAGTTTTATCTATCAAAATTAAAATATTTATTTAGACTGAAATTTAAACATTTATCTTAAAAGTCTATATCTGAATCACACACTTGAATGATGAATTCTACTACATATGGTAGCAGTAATTTTGTGTTCACTCCCAAAACAAGATATTTGGAGCAAGATAGGCAGACATTCCAAACAAGGTATAAGTCTTCTTGTTCCCATTAAACCTTTTTTCTAGTTGTTAATTGATGGCATATAGCTATTTGCAATTGAATTAAATTATTATATATATTTATTCAAATGAAAAGGACTGCTATTAACTGCATTTTATATGTTGAAAAAAATATATGAAATATGAACAGGAAGAAAACTTTGTGGAAATAGAATTTCTAGAAGTTATCATATTTAATTCTACTTGTAACTATTATTCTAGCAATCAGAAATAAATTTTGTCCTATAACATGTATTATGGTTGACATTCTGCTGCTATATTTGTCTTTAGTAAATCTCTTTGAATTTTATTGTACTTATTTTACCACAATAAGTTAAAGAATATTATATTTATTCTTGAGCATGGTTTGATGAATATATTTCTATTATATAGAAATGTGAAGTAACAATCAAGGGCAGTTTTGTCAATTTAATAAAATTTCAAGCTTAATTTAAGTGTACATTGTGCATTGAGAGTATTGAACATTCCAGAAAAAATCAGCCAAAAGTTATGTAATTCTCAATATATCCACCATTAAGTTGTGGATTTCAATTGTCACACGTGTACCAACACATTGGGAGGAGTAAAAGAAATCAATGCAAAGTTAAAATATGGACCCCATTTTTTGATTCACTTGTCTATACATTCAAGATCACACTTTTTTTTTTAAAAAATAATTAATTTCTCATTTGGTTTTGTATATACGTATTAGAGTCTTATTAATTTGAATTCATATTTATATTTGAATGTACTTATCACTTTTAATGAGATTTTTTTCATATCCAAAATTTAAATTCGAGGCCTTTTAATCATTTCCTTTCTTAATGTGGTTTGGTCATGAAAATATATTTTTTGTTTTATTAAAAAAATGTATAGTTAAAGTCATGTTTGGTCAAATTTTATATAAAAAATATAAATATATTTAAAAGGCATAATACATAAATATGTCATTTAACTTGGTTTCATTTGACATCAATGTCCTCCAATTTTTATGTGCATAGTAGATGCATAAATTTGTATAGAATTGAACAAGTAGACACATGTGTCCTACTTGACGTCCTACGCGGCGATATAATTCATGTCCTATGCAACATTCTATGTGGCGTCCTACGTGAATTATGTCTCGTAGGACACGTGTGTCTACTTGTTCAACTTTATGTAAGTTTAAGTGCTAACATGTGCACACTCGAAGTTAAATGTCATAGATGTTTAGTGAAGTCAAGTTAAAAGACATATTTATACATTATATCTTTTTAAATATGGTTTACATTCCTCATATTCTAAAAATTACTTGACTAATTTACCTGAGACATGCCAAATTGTACTAAAAGAGTAATATATAAAAATAAATAATCGTATAATGTCATAGATTATATCTCATATAAGAACTACTACATACTATTACAAAAAAAAATTAAGTTGAATTTGTGTTAAGTTATTGATTTTGCAAATAATATTTGATTATTTGAATATGTTTTTTCTAAAAATAAAATAAAATATGAAATATAATTAAAATAGAGCCATTTTTATAAAAATTAATAATTTAGGATAAACTTTGAAAAAAATATAGTTAAAGTATTAAAAAAGTTTTGAATGTTTTTCAAATTTCAAATACAACTTTAAGTTATATTTGTAATTTTTATAATCCGACGTTGATTTTCAAATAAATAAAGTGAAATAAAAAGATTATCTATTTCTTTGTGTTCATTTATTTTTCATATTTATAAAAAATAAATAATCAAATATAATATTTATTATCTTAAGGAATAAGATATAATTTAATTTTCTTTTTCATGGTTATACTACTTTAAATGTGAAAAGTGATAATGTGGTTAAGAAAAAGTAGAACACAAATGAGTAAATAAGATTAATTCACTCAAATTGTTTGTTGAATTATTATTATTAGATGAGTAAAAAAACCATTAAATTTAAATAACTTTTTAATTCGAATGTGTATGTTTGTCATTCTGTTAAAATAACCATTGGATCATATGATATTGTGTAGTGTTAATTAAGATAATTTAAATAAGTTATATTATTTGATAAAAATAATAATATTTTATTATAAAGTGTGATTTTTATTATCATTTTACTATCGTTTTTATTAGAAAAAATATTGATGACAATTTTTCTTTTCAAAAAAACTAATTAAATACTTATAATACATTGGAACCGCTAATATATTTAAGATTGTAAATTGTAATATTGGGCCCGTTAACGGGCCTTTTCATAACTAGTATATATATATACACACACACACTAAATTGTCCTTATTAAACCAAAGGTTGGGGTTGTTGAGAAATGCTCCAAGAAAAGAAAAAGAGAATGTTCCATCTTGAAGAGGGAGTCTGCAACAAAGAAACAGAAAAGCGACAACTTTGGCAAGAGGGAGGTCAAAAAGTTTCTCAGTGAAGCAAGGAATAACCTCATGAATAGGGATTTCAAACACAAAAGCAAGGTAAGTTTATGTTACACTAGATATTAAACAACTTTTTTTTTTTGTATATTATGTACTTTTACAACTTTACTTTTTAAATGAAAGGATATTGGAATGTCAAAAGAAGAATCCTCCCAAAAATCAAAAATAGAATCTTCAACCTTGGAGGGAAAGCCCGGAACAAATGGCCAAATAAGAAAATTCACACCAAAGGAAAAATACAAGCAAGAATTGTCACGACCCAGACCATCGTGATTGGCACCCGCACTAACCCTCCGGTGGGAGAACCATCGCTATAACCCAAACAAACAAATTTTATGAAAACTAAGGCATTTAAAGATACATAAGCACGTTTAAATGACTATAAAAATAGAGTCCCCATAAACTTCAAGGTTTTAACAAACAACTAACCAAACTAATGTGGAAGAACAACCCCTAGAACCTGAAAGTCGTTGTACCAAAACTCTACTAAAGACAAGTCTAAGAACAAGGGGTATAATCCCGAAACTAACAAACACCTTAAACAATTCGTCTGAGTCTGAAAAGAGTGGACTTACACAAGAGAGATCCATGGCAGCCTGAAAGAAGTGGCTCACCCTTGAATTTGGTCACGCTCAATAGTCACCTGGTTGAGGTCTATCAATAGGCGCCTGAAGAGGCCCTGTACTCAACAAACAACAAGCAAGTGCAGTATCAGTACACAACCACAGTGTACAGGTAGGATCACGCGGCTCTCCCACTAAGTGCAACATACATAAGTCATTACAACAACATAATAACATGCATACACCGAATATACAATATCGATATCATTTACGAACAACGAACAATTTCACAATCTCAAATATACAATTATAATAAGTCATTGGTCCTCTCATGGAACCCAAACTGAAACTGTTAGCATACTGGAACGTGGTACCCGATCCAATGTTTATGCCGGAACATGGCAACCGATCCCATATTTATTTCGGAACGTAACAAACGATCCCATTTTTATGCCGGAACGTGGCAACCGATTCAAGTTAGTGTGTCAGAACGGAACACCCGATCCATTCAACAAGCCACAATCACAATCACAAGTATATTCTAAAAATCATACAATCAAGTCATGATTCATGGCATTCATCATTCATCATTCATCTATTCTCATCCACAGGTTGTGTGATCAATAGTGCAACATTCGCATAGATACACGTAATATAATGAAGCAAGAACAAACATATATCACACAATTATGAAATCACAACCATCACCTACCTCGAATCCAAGCTTGAAACCCCTAAGGCACTTAAAATTTCCATTCCAGATTCTTCTTGCTTGTTCGTGGTCTAAAATATACAATTAACACAGGATCAACAATCAAAGTTCGAATTATCCAGATTATAACAAACCCAATAACCCTAGACCAAACCCAAGATCCTAATAACCAATTTAGGGCTTTTCCACCATTAGTTTCAGATCAAAAAGCCTTCCCCCACAATAATTACCTAAGAATTTACATTCTATGGATCGGAAAATGGATTTGGGGAGTGAAAACCTTACCTTTAGCCTCAAGAATAGTGGAAAACTGTCAAGAAAACCCCTGGGGTCGTTCCTTAGCTCTCAAAGTCGAAAAGTGCAGAATAAAACATTTTTGGGGTTTATTTCCGACTTAAGTCGTGTCTGTCCCGCTATGGCGGAACCCATCCCTCTATAGCGGCAACAATCCCGCTACGGCGGAATGCACGGAGACAGAATGCTGGAATTTGAATTCCAAGCCCCCATTTCACACCACACCTTTAACCCTTGACATTCAAAAACCACCCGTTCATGCTAAGATCATTTTCGGGAGTTCTACTAGCTCGAATTCAATTCGTGAAGTCGTATGGGTTCTTAACGTCTTAGCTATCTACTCCTGCAATCGTATTCCTTATTAAGTCACCCAATCATTACCAGATTTCCCTAGACTCATATGACTCCGATTTTGTCCAAATATGGATTAGGCTGGCAAATCCCAAGTTACTACCAAAAAGTTTTGTGACCCAATTCTTTCCCCATTGGCTTTTCCCTAACTATGGAAATCAGGTCGTTACAATAGATACCAATTTACCCATCACTCGTCCCCGAGTGATCAACTAGGGAAGACTGACCAAAGTAAGGGTAGAGTAGTACTTGAATCGCTGAACAACAGGGGATATGTGTCTCGCATGTCCTTAGCTTCCGAACATCGAGATCAAGAATTTCTACCGATTTTTCTTCATACAGAAGGTCTTGTCTAACACAACTGAGTCACTTAATCTTCATCCCCAAACCAACCAATTGAATACCTACACATCCATACATACAATGCCTCAATGAAGTCATCACAATACTTGAGTGATAATTATTGTTGTATGTGCACTTAACAAACAACAAAGCTATTCCCTATAACCACCAAAGTTGATCATACACATGTCTGCAACATGTTATCAAGGACTTTGACACAAACGTCAGGACAAATCATTTCTCACATAACCATGATAAAATCCTAAATCAACACTTGACACAATTAGAGGTGAACATGAACCAACCAACACACAATCATAATACCCAAACAATCATAGTTCTTATCCACATCTCCATAACACAACCCAATTTCACATGAGTTTAAGTTATAAAAATTTGATCTTTAGGCATCAGGTACTCATCGAGGGATATGCCCAAGCATACAAACCCTCCAACAACACTATCGAAATGCTAGAATTAGTAATTGTAGATTACCTCTTAAGAATAGTAGAATTGGACCCAATGATCCCCACATTCAACCACATATAATCGATACATGACCTCGACGACAAAATGAATATTAAGATTATCGGACAACCATAAATTCGCATGGTAGCTCTTCTATAAATTCTCATAAGCAAGGTGGTACATGTAGAACCACTAAATAATTTAACACTCCAAGACAACACCAAATATGTCATTTCAAATAACCAAATCTTCCCAATCTTCCCACTCTATCAAGGGAACATCGTAGGATTGGTACCTATGATCCACCACTAGGGATCCACCCCCAAGTGAAAACACATGTAATCATAAATAGTGAAGCACACTCACTACCGTGTACAAAATGAAATAGATGGTCACGTAAGCATTTTACGGAATAACACTAAAGGTTTTCCTATGAAGAGTCGATGTCAGCCATTTCCATTCACTTGACTCTACATACTCTTCACATCCTTCTACTGAAGCCCACACTCTCAATATTAACAACCATCATAACCACTTCGACCACTTACCTTACTCTAAACCAACACTTTTTAAATGAAAACCTTTCTTAGGTACTTAACAATCAATAGTAATAAACTTTACGACTCAACCCAGGTGTAAATCCTTTCAAATGCTCAATACTAGATACAATTGATCATTTCTTACCTTTCCAATTCATACCTTGACAAAATATATCACCACGGACGTAGATTTATGCTGAAAAATCTGAATTGTAAATTCAACTGTATAACACAATCCCCTTATCTATCAACATTAACTTCCACCTTGAAGATTTTTATAAATTCATGAATCTTCGCTTATCATTGATCGCCTCTCCATCGATCTTACAATACCTTTCGCTAACAATTCAATCGTACTCATTAATAACCTCAAACAAAACAAAGCACTTATCATCACACCCGAGCTAATGTATATACCCTCCTTTCTCCCGTCCTTTTGAATTGTTTTTAACCAATCTGAAGGACTAGTGACACTATTACCATAGTCAAAACAAAATGAATGAAACAACGTGCCTCTGAACCCAATTATCTACCCCTCTAAGGATATCTCTTTCGCCTTTGAAACCAAATAAAATATTCTTCCTCGCCTCTCTCTAAAGGTTGTACTACATCCCACTATTTTTTCCTTCATTATAACTCTAGCTCTTTAAAATTCTATTCGAGTGGTGTCCCACCATCTCTTAAAACATTCCATACACCCACGTTACTCAATGAGACTTTCTTTATCCATAAGCTTGTCATTCTGGTATCAATCCGTTCTTTTCTGGCATAAGATAAATTCAGCAGTCCCCATACCACCCTCCTTCTTCTTAACAAACAAGACAGGAGCACCCCACGATGAAGCACTAGGACAGATGAAACCTTTATCATGAAGCTCTTCGTTTTGAGCCTTAAGCTCTCTTAATTCTGCTGGAGCCATACAATACGGAGGGATAGAAATGCGGCGAATGCCAGTTTCCAAGTCAATGCAGAAATCTAAATCTCTATCCGAAGGAATACCATACAAATCAGTAGGAAACACTTCTCTAAATTCTGACACCACAAGAAATAGACTCAATAGAGGGAGACTCAACCTCAACATCCCGAATATGAGCCAATTACGCCAAACAATCCTGCCCGACCAATTTCCTAGCCTGAATGGAGGATATGATCTTAGTTAGCTTAGACTTGTACACCCCTTCCCACTCTAATCTTTCCCTACCAGGGATCTCTAGATTTACCGACTTAGTATTATAATTAAGCCCGGTATAATAGGGGGACAACCAAGTCATGCCTAAGATTATATCAAGTCAGTCATATCCAGCATAACCAAATCAACCCAAATCTGAAAATCCATAACCACAACAGGACAACACGATACACATGGGTGACTATGATGGACTCTTCAACTAGGGTAGAAACATGGATAGGGGCATCAAGTATATCACAAACCACACCAACTTTCTAGGCAATTGAACAGACACATACGAATAAGTAAAACCTGGATCAAACAAAACAATAGTCATTCGGGCACAGACAATAGTAGCACTTGTGACCACTACATCACACCTTCAAACTTTGTCTTACCCGGAAAACATAAAATTGAGCCCTGTTATCTTGACGGGCAACCTCTTTACCTGCCTGCACTACTCCTCTACCTATATTACCATTTCCTCGGCCTCACTAATTTCATCCTCATATGCCCAGGTTCTCCAAAATTTTAACACACCTTATAACTTATATTTGATTGCTGAACACTGAATTAGATCATGGGTGTTAGTTCGGGTACGATTCGGGGTCCATAATTGTGACTAGGGTAAAATAGGGGAGACATGGCTGAGATTCTGTCTCACCCTGTCCCACTCTGGTGTGAGAAATCCCGCATTAGCGGTCTCACCGTGTCGGGGAAAATCCCGCCCCGTACACATTTTACAATCCTTTTACATCGTTTCAATACTACCACACACATATCCCCACGATATACCCAGAATGTCACACATTTATCAGTTGGTCGCAACGCACGTCCAGATTTCTCGCTTACGAACCACATCGTAATTTATCTAGACCCTTGCACCTAATCTCGTGATGACTTTCTTTTCACAACAAGTTTCATAACACTTAAGCAGTTACAAATTGCAGATAAGTCTGAATTATTTAATTAGTTCGTTCCATAGACGACCGTTAATGATCATCTATGCCTTATACAACCTCTAAGGCTAGATACCAATTGGAACCTTCTCAATTCCAATTAACTTGCTTGTGTCCCTTCAGCCGGGACTACGACGTCTAGTTCATTTCGTTGAGATACCAATTTGAATCAGGAGATACCAATTGGACTCAACTCATACCACAAGCGACAATAGCAGCTAGCAAGCCCCACAAAACTGCTACTTTCAATCATAGAACTTGGTCAAACCCAATTCTTAACCGCCTCAATCTTTAACTAATGGTAACCAAACCTTAAATCAATGTTAGAGAAAACCGATGCACCTTGCAATTGGTCAAAAAGGTCATCTATCATAGGAAATGGATACTTGTTCTGAATGGTGATCCTACTCAACTGTTGGTAGTCTATACACATCCTTTCTTGCTAGTGATGGTGTTACCACTTTTGTTGCCCTATTTCGGACCATAGAGTGAAGGAGGAAAGATACTAATTTGTATCACCCAAATAACAATTGGATTCAAATCATAGCACGAAGGAGTAGAAAGAAGTGAGTTTTTCCTAAAGTTTTATACCCTCTCGAAGAAAAGTACGGACGTCATCGTATCGTTTCGCAAGACTCTACTAGACTCGTTCTGGTACAATGAGATCAACGAACCTAGGGCTCTGATACCAAATTTGTCATGACCCAAACCATCGTGATTGACACCCACACTAACCCTCCGGGGGAGAACCATTACTATAACCCAAACATAGAAATTTTATGAAATCTAAGGTATTTAAAGATACATAAGCAGGTTTAAATGAATATAAAAATAGAGTCCCCATAAACTCCAAGGTTTTAACAAACAACTAACCAAACTAATGCGGAAGAACAACCCCTAGTCCCTGAAAGTCATTGTACCAAAACTCTACCAAAGACAAGTCTACGAACAAGGAGTACAACCCCGAAACAAAAAAAACACCTTAAACAATTAGTCTGAGTCCAAAAAAAGGGGACTTAAACAAGAGAGATCCATGGCAGCCTGAAAAAACTGGCTCACCCTTGAATCTGGTCGCGCTCCATAGTCACCTAGCTAAGGTTTATCAATATCCTCCTGAAGATGCCTTGTACTCAACAAACAACAAGCAAGTGCAGTATCGGTACACAACCACAGTATACTGGTAGGATCACGCGGCTATCCCACTAAATGCAACATACATAAGTCATTACAACAATATAATAACATATATACACCAAATATACAATATCGGTATCACTTACGAACAACGAACAATTTCACAATCTCAAATATACAATTATAACAAGTCATTGGTCCTCTCATGGAACCCAATTTTAAACTGTTATCATACCGGAAGGTTGTACCCGAACATATGTTTATGCTGGAATGTGGAAACCGATCCTATATTTATGCCGGAACGTGACAACCGATCCCATATTTATGCCGGAATGTGGCAACTGATCCAAGTTAGTGTGTCGGAACGCAACACCCGATCCATTCAACAAGCCACAATAACGGTCACAAGTATATTCTCAAAATCATACAATCAAGTCATGATTCATGACATTCGTTATTCATATATCCTCATCCACAAGTAGTGTGATCAATAGTACAACATTCACATATATACACGTATTATAATGAATCAAGAACAACCATATATCACATAATGATGAAATCACAACCATCACCTACCTCGAATCCAAGCTAGAATCCCCTAAGGCACTTGAATCTTCCTTTCCGGATTCTTCTCGCTTGTTCGTGGTCTAAAATTATACAATTCACACAAGGATCTACAATCAAAGGTCGAATTATCCAGATTATAACAAACCCAATAACCCTAGAAAAAACCCAAGATCCTAATACCTAATTTAGGTCTTTTTCCACCGTTAGTTTCAGATCAAAAACCCTTCCCCCACAATAATTACCTACGAATTTACATTCTACAGACTGAAAAATGGATTCGGGGAGTGAAAACCTTACATTTAGCCTCAATAATGGTGGAGAACTATCAAGAAAACCCCTGGGGTCGTTCCTTAGCTCTCAAAGTCGAAAAGAGCAGAATAAAACATTTTTGGGGTTTTATTTCGGCCTTAAGTCGCCTCTGTCCCGCTACGGTGGGACCTCTCTCGCTACGGTGGCAGTCATCCCGCTATGGTGTCATGCACGGAGATAGAATGCTATAATTTAAATTCCAAACCCCCATTTCACAACACACCTTCAACCCTTGACATTAAAAAACCACTCGTTCACGCTAAGATCATTTTCAGGAGTTCTACTCGCCTAAATTCAAATCCGTAAAGTCGTACGGGTTCTTAACGTCTTAGCTATCTACTCTTGCAATCTAATTCCTTATTAAATCACCCAATCATTACAAGATTTCCCTAGACTCAGATGACTCCGATTTCGTCCAAATCTGGACTAGGCTAGGAAATCCCAAGTTACTACCAAAAAATTTTCTAACCCCAATTATTTCCCCATTGGCTTTTACCTAATGATGGAAATCAGGTCGTTACAAGAATATTTTTTGAACAATCTAAATTGGTGTTGGCATCACAAGGTTCAACAAATTGTGGGAGGTCTAGTTGGAAATGACGACAAAGCTAGTAATGGCGCAAACGTTGGCAGCAACGAAGGATGGAGAGGCAGCGGAGACTATAATTTAGTTTTGTTAGTTGAAACTATTTGTGCCCTAAGTGTTTGATGATTTCTTGAAAGAAATCACTTTGAGTTTTGTCTATCAGTAAGATTTGGGTTTTCTGGAAACAAGATTTTAATTGGTCTATTTTTGCTAGATTAGAGTAATTATGTTTGTTCGGATGGTTGTTACTATTGTTTCATAAAGAAAAATATTGTATCGTATTGCATTTTTTTAGGAGAAAAAAAGGTTTGATATACCCTCAACTTTGTCATTTAGAGTTGATATACTCCTCGTTACTAAAGTGGCTTATATATACTCATACTATTATACAAATTCTCACATATATACCATTTTCCTCTAAAGAAAGTAAAAAATAAAAAAAATTAGATTATTTTTTTAAAAAAATTAATTAAAAAAAAATCCATGTAGGAATATATTTGATTCTTCTCACACGTATGTTATATGACTCCTTTGATTCAATGATGATTTGAATTTATTATTTTGATGGTCAAATTTATTTTCCCCTAATTTTCTTGTAAAATTAATTATAGATTCCCCAAAGTTTTTTTACAAATACAAAAACTAGATTAAAACCACATTACTTCTCAACTATTATTCTTGAGTTTTCTTTACCTTTTGTTTTAATTCCTTTGAGAGTATCTAAAAAAATGATTGATGAGAAGAAGAAAAGATCAGTCTTTCATAATGTTAGCTTTCGAATTGAACCTTCTAAAGGTGAAGCTAACTATTACACCATTTATAAACCATAAAAGGTTAGTACAAATCCTGCAGAAGAACCAACTAGTGATCCCTACAAACTTAGCCGTAAATACCAGAAGAGGCTATATGGATGGTTAGCTGAAAGGAGACAGTGTGAAAATAGAGCATTTGACATGGTAAATACAACTTTTTCTATGTTGTATTCTTTTTATCCTAATGTCGAGATTTTCTAGTTTCCTGAAGTACGTACACAAATGCATTATATATATTCATCTATCTAGCTATATTTATTTGTTGCTCAAATGGAAGGTCTCAAAATTACCTCCAATATGTATGACATTTTCTTTTCTTTATGTCATGTTCCAAATTGGGATTTACTAACTACCTATCGTAAATCCTCCACTTAATTATATTATCACTTATTTTATCTTTTCTTTTTCCTAAAAAAAGGAATCACAACATTTGTTTTGTGTGTGATAGGTGATAAGTAAACCTATTTTCTTATTTCAGACTGGAATGAGATGAAGTTGTAACTACTAAACTACAACAATACTATCACATTCAAAACTTATTTGGATTTTATATTTTATATTTTATATTTTTCGTTAGTTATTTAAAATTATATATCTACTTTTTATCTTAAGGACCAACGAATCTCTAACCAATGATATATCAAGAAAAATGAGAGCTAGTAATATTATTACTTTGTAATGTCTGCAGTTTGAACTTTGTAAAATCATATATATATAGATGGTTCTTAACAAAAATCTTATAGGATTGCAGTATTACTATCATAAGAGCAAACAATATCGTTCTATTGTGAAGGTATGAAAATATGTATTCAGAGATTTATCCAAACTTGAAGTAGATCAAGAAACCACTGAAGTAAAAAAGGTAAGCCTTTACATTAATGGTGTAAAAAATGAACGCAAACATAGATAACCCGCCCAGAATTTTAAGGGTTGGGCTCAAGATAATTTGAATTGGGTTCAATCTCAACTCATTCAAGTCTAACCCATTTTAAGAGAATCCTCAATTGAGCCCAATTCAATCTCCAATTTCAACCCGTTTTAAAACTCTTTACTAAGATATGTTCCTATATTAAATGTATGAATTATTATCTATTTAACATCTTTTAGGATTTATCTATCCATTTGTTACTTTTTTTTTTAAAATCTTGAGTTGAGATTCGAATTGTAATTATAAAAGTTAAATATCACTATGTTAAAATTATTGAGATTAATCGGGTCAAATTGGGCGGGTCAAGACCCAACCCATTTTTTAGACCATTTGAATCCAACCCATTTGAGCCTAAAGTAAACTTGGGCAGGTCAAGACCCAACCTGATTTCTATTTCAACCCATTTTAATATCTCCAATTTCAACCCAACCCGCCCATTTGACACCCCTACTTTATATCATTTGCATTTTGTTGGACTACTATAGATTGTTTGACCAAGTTTCTTTTAAAGAAATTATTACCTAGACTTTCCTTGCATATATGAAAGAAGTGATATTCACAACGACTTCCTAATCTACATGACACTAACTTTTATTATCACGTCAATTAAGCGCCAAGACACTTATAACTAAATTGTCCTTATTAATCCATAGGTTGGAGTTGTTGAAACATGCTCCATGAAATGGAAAGAAGAATGTTCCATCTCGAAGAGGGAGCCTACAATAAAGAAACACAAAATCAACAACTCTGACAAGAGTAAGGTGAATTTTTTTCTTGTTGATACAAGGAACAACCTAATTGGTGTTGGCATAGGTCATCGCGAGGTTCATGGATTCGACAAAAAATTGTGGGAGGCCTTGTTGGCAACGGCGGTGATGGAGCAAGTGAAGGTGGATTTGGTGCAAATAGTTGTGGCAATGAAAGAGGGAGAGACCTAGGTAGAATTTGAATATCCCAACATCTGTTTTTTCATATTTTATTAAATTTTTAAGTATAAGTATTTGTGCCCCAAGTATTTGATGAATTTCTTGACAGAATTTACTTTGTGTTTTGTTCATCAATAAGATTGGGTTTTTTGGATACATAATCTTAGTTGTTCTATATATGCTAGATTACAATATGTAAGATTCAATAAAACTTTGTTTATTTTAATTGTGTATGCCAAATCTAAATCTCAACAATTTTAAAAGGAGTGAGGAAAAATACATGAATTTTCTATATCAAATAGACAGAAAGCAAACCTCAAATGGCAGATACTTTTATTTAATAGTCAAATTCCTTCAAATCCACATAATCAAGACATGTTGGATTGAGGCAAACATTGTACTGACTTTTACTTACAATCATTCTCTCAAGGAAATAACAAAGTGGACAATGTTATGTTGGTAAATAAATAGGGTTCTTTATTATTTTCTAGTTTGTGATAAGTAAAAAATAATATTATTCCAAAAATATTTATATAAACATTCCAAATTAATAACCTGATAATTTGGAACAAATCCGATTTTTGAGTAAAAAATTATGACCATTTTAGTAACTTGATACAGTGCATTGACGAATTAGATGACGAGAAAACATTAAAAAGGGTCTTTTTTGTCCTTTTACCTTTATGAAAACCCTAAACAAATTTCTTGACTAATGAAAGGCCCAAACCAATCGATTTTTTATTTCTTAATCTAACATTCTCTTCTCTCTCAAACCCTAAGGCAAATGCCTTAGTATTTTGGTTGAGTTGTTACGTAATGACTTGGAACATGATAGATTGAACTAGAGCCTTAACGTTTGGGTTAGTGTGACTTTAGGTTGATGTCTAGGTTGTTTTAGAACCTAAGTGGGGGAAGGTTGAAGCCTAGGGTGCAAGTAAGGGCCTAGACAAGCAAGATTGAGCGAAAGAAACCTTGTTCTTTGAGGGGCTGTTTGGCGATATGAGTACTTGATCGCCCAAAGGATTGGGCGAGTCGCCCTTGTGCTCTTGTGATCGCCTAGTGGACTGCCCATTTGGCCTAGGTGTTGGACCAAAGGGCGAGCTAAGTGGTAGCTCGCCAAGCTTGTTGGCGTATCGCCCATTGGCCCCTTCCAATCGCCCAATGACCAGCCCATTTAGTGATCTCACTAGAACAAAGGGCGAGCCAAGGGTGCACTTGGCGAGCCCAAGTGTCCAAAGGGCGAGCTTGGATGGGCAAGGGCATAATTTTTAATTTACAACTTTAAGGGTCCTTAGTCCTTTTCCAAAGATAAGTCCGTATTATTCTATTCCTTTCCTAACAACTATGAGACCTTTCTATGACCTAAATCCTTTCATTTAAGCTACTCCAAATTGAATCAAAATAAACCCACCTCCTCTCAAATATTTCTCTCTCTAGAAGTTCCCAAAGAAGAAGAAGAAGAAGAGGAAGTGGGAGCTAGGGTTTGGATTCAAGGTGGTTTCTTCATCAAATTTCTTGGGGAATCATAGTAAAGGTATGGTGATCCTTCATCTAGGGTTAGCTTTCACCCTAGAGTCAATTTCAAAGAAGTTTTCAAAGTTTTCAGGCTCATGAAAAACCAAAGGTTTTACTAAATCTCATGGGTTCTTTTATCAAACGTTTTCAAATGATAAATTATGATTATATTGATGTTTAATTGAGGATTTAAGATGAAAATACTCTACGAACCCATGATTTCTCTCAACTCCTCAATTGTGCCTTATGAAGTGGGTTTGTTTATTATGAATGAATGTTGATGGATTTATGCCTAGATTGATTTAGATTGTTGAATTGTATCATCATCTATGCCTAATTATGGTGAATTGACGGTGAATTGAGGATTTGTGATCATACCCTTGAAAGGGCAAGTTTGACCTAATTACATGTTGTAGTAGAATTGTGCTTGAGCTATTGATCCACTTGAAAGGTGGATATTTAATTACTTTGTATATTGTGATCGTGGCCTTGAAGGCATAGTTTGAGGGATTGAAGTGTTATCATGATATTGTATATGTGAATGTGATGTGAAGGATTTACATGTGATTTCAATGATAGAATGATGATCATGTTTAGAAGCTAATTGTGTTAAGATTGAATGTTATCTCTCTATTAACAGTCACAAATGTTGATGATGGAATGTGAAGGGTTCTATAATGTAATGTTGAATGTGATCTCTTGAATTGGTAGGCTTAGGCATCCTTTTTTTATATGATGAATGTATCTTGACTTAATGTCTTGATGTCTTGAATTGTTAGACCCAATGTTGGTAGCCTTCTCATAAATGAATGAATGAATGAAGTTCAATGAAAATGTTAATGAATGTGGAGTCTATTGAAAGGCTATTTCTCAATTTTACTCCAATGAATGATAATGACTTGTTGTGAAAGACTTTCTCACAATAAGGGGATTCTTAGGTGAAAGGCTATTCTCATCTTTGAATCTATGAGCTTTCCAATGAATGAATGTTGGGATGGGATGGATACTCATCCGGGAGTTGAGGCGGAGTATCTAGTAACAATCCATTTATCCCATTTTAGTGAATGTTGGGTTTGGGATGGATGCTCATTCGAGAGTTGAGGTGGGGTATCTAGTAGCAATCCCTTATCCCAGAATGAACTAATGTAATGAATGTAAAGTACTCCATGGGGAATAATTCCAAGCACCGAGTGGATATGAATTGGGGTGGATGCTCATCCGTGAGTTGAGGCGGGGTATCTAGTAGCAACCTCTTGAGATGGATGCTCAATCGTGAGTTGAGGCGGGGTATCTAGTAGCAATCTCCCTATCCCTTAACTATGTGCCCACATAGGTTTAGCTAGTGGATCCAGTTAAGCTAAAGAACAATGGTCCTACTTTAGGCAAGTAGGAATCCCTTATCCGGTGAGGGTGACACCGGGATTCTATGAATTGCTCGCATGGTCTATGTCGATTAAGCCTTACCTCCACAAAGAATGTTAATGAACTATGGCTTCTTAAGGGTGTACTACTTAGTGTGGGTGGTGGTATGGGACGCCATCTATGCATTACACAAGTAGGAATTTGAGAGGAGTCATGGTGTGTTCCTTTATAATGTTAAATGAAATGAATGGGCTCTTATGATGATGTTAATAAGAATGTTGGCTTAATGTCTAATGAATGAAGGTGTTCTTAATGAACCTAATGAAGAATGGGTGACTTAAATGCTTATATGTTTAATGTGAAGATTCAAGCTATACTTGGATTGTATATATGGGTACTTCCTTGTTATGACTTGTTAAGTATGAATGTGCCTTGTCTATGGTGACTTCAAAGGAGTACTTAGTGTGAGTAGTAGTATGGGATGCTACTTGCACATTGTATAGGTATGACTTAGAGTTGTCTTAGATGTTGGTTTTAATGTGATGATGTTACTTATGTAATGTTTATGCCTCTTATATGCTTTATTGTGTAAAAGTGACCTTAAGGTGATACCTTAGTGTGGGTGGTGGTGTGAGACGCTACCCATATATTGCACAAGGTATAGCTTGAGGGTTGCTTGAGGTGAAGGTTAATGTGAAGGTAATGGTTTTATGTTGATTATGTTCTAAAGTGAATAATGGCTTGTATGTTTGTTATGATTGAATATCACGTCTCTTATACTTGTATGTCATGAAGTTTTACCAAAATGGCATAAAAGCATGACTCTCAAACAAATGTCCTTTTTAAGCATGTTTTTGCATGGTCATCATACTTAGTACTTAATTGTGCTAACCCCATTCTTCTCCCTTTCTTACTAAAGTGTAGGGTTTGGAGATGTTGGTGTTCTATGCTTGAGGAGTAGGTTTCTAAGGTGCTTGAAGATGAAGACTTGGTGAGTCCTCATAGTTTCGAGGACAAAACCCATTGTGTTCCCTGTATGTCTTTAGTATTGTTTAAGCTTTTGTATGGGCTAAGTCCCCATGTTATATTCAAAGTATTAGATGGTTTGAGACATAATGTACAAAGTCTAAAAAGTCTTCTGCTTGCTTTTTAATGAAAATGTTTTCGATTTTAAAGAAAGTTTTTATTTGCTCTCCGTTTTCAAGTATCTTATGCAATGTATGAGCTATGAGGCTTGTATGAGACCCCTTCGGGGTCGAGTACGCCGTGTAACGACTAGGGGGTGCTCTCGGGTCGTGACATGTTAGGTGGGTTGTAGTAAATGATTCTCCTACCGGAGGGTTAGTGTGGGTGCCAATCACGATGGTCTGGATCCTGACAACCTTGATGCAGTGGTTCTTGGAGACACCATAAAAGATGAAGATAAGGCACCAAAGCAGAACTGTGCGAAAACTATGATATTTTTGCGTCAACATTCGAGATTCTAAAAATCGAATATCTCACAATTAAGGATCCACTTGTTTTGTGGAGTAGTGTCCCGACCCAGACCGTCGTGATTGTCACCCATTCTAACCCTCTGGTGGGAGAACCATTAATACTAATTAGCTTGACCTAAGAACTAAACATTTAAAGATACAGAAGCAGGTTTAAATGACCAAAAGAAATATGGAGGTCCCATAAACTCCAAAGGTTTAAACAAATAACTAACCAAACTAATGCGGAAGTCTTAACACTTAAAACTTGAAAGTCATTTTACCAAAACATCTAAGTTCAACAATTCTAAGGAAATGGGTACAACCCAAAACTAAGCATAAGAAACATCTAACAATAGTCTGAGTCCGAAGAGAATGGACTAAACAAAAAGAAGGATTTTGTTGCAACCTGAAAGAACTAGCTCACCCTTGAAATCCGGTCTCGATCATTGATCTTCTAGCTGAGGTCTATCAATAGCCGCCTAAAGATGCCATGTGCTAAAAAAGGAACGAGCAAGTGCAGTATCAGTACACAACCACAGTGTACTGGTAGGATCACACATCTATTCCAGTAAGCAAAACATATATAAGCAGTCACAACATAGTAAACATGACATGTACATAATAAATATACACATTGGTTATCATTTTAGAGCAACAAACCGTCTTCTAATATCAATAACCATTAGATATGAAGGTAATCATCACAAGTAGATACACACCATAATTCAAAGGTCCTCTCACGGAACCCAATTCAATGGTCCTCTCATGGAACCCATACCCAAACTGTTAGCGTACCGGAACGTGGTACCTGATCCCAGTTAGTGTGCCAGATGTGAAACCCGATCCCATATATGTGCCGGAACGTAGCACCCGATCCAAGTTAGTGTGTCAGAATGTGACACCCAAACCAATCATCATACCACAATCACAAACTCAATGCACATTCTCATAATCATAGAATCAAGTGTTGATTGATGGCATACCATCATTCATTCATACTCATTTACATTAGGTTTGATCAATAGTGCTACATTCACATACATACATGCATCACAATGAAGCAATTACCCACATACATCACACAAATATGAAATCAAACCATCACCTACCTCGAACCCATGTTTGAATCCTCCTAAGAAACTTGAATCTTCCCTTTCTCGATTCTTTTCACTTGTTCGTGGTCTAAAAACAAACAGTAACGCAAGGATCTATAAACGAGGCCGAATTACCCGGATTATAATCAACATTATCAACCCTAAGCCAAACCCAAGATCCCAATACCCAATTTAGGGCTTTTTCCACCATTAATTGCAGGTGAAAACCTTCCCCCAATAATAATTACCCAAGAATCTAAGTTCTACAGACCGAAAAATGGATTAGGTGAGTAAAACTCTTACCTTTAGCGCTAGAAGAGGTGTAAAACCTTCAAGAAATAGCCCTGGGTCGTTTCTTAGCTCTCAAGAATGAACTTTTGCAGAAAATAAGTAGTGATTGTCCCGCTACAGCGGGACCCATCCCGCTATAGCGGCCCTGCTACAGCGGTATCCTTCCCGCTACAGCAGCCTGCACGGAGACAGAATATTGGAATTTGACTTCCAATCCCCCATTTCACAACACACCTTCAACCTTTGAGATTCAAAAACTATTTGCTCACGCTAAGATCAGTTTCAGGAGTTTTACTCGCCCAAATTTGATTCCGTAAAGTCGCATGGTTTCCTTAACGTCTTGGCTATCCACTTATGTCATCGAATTCATTATTAAATCTCTCATTCAATACCAGATTTCGCTAGACCTTACTGACTCAGATTTCGTCCAAATCTGGACTAGACTAGGAATTCCCAAGTTACTATTCAAAAGTTTTCTTGCCCCAATTCTTTCTCCATTGTCTTTTCCATAATGACAGGAACATATAGTTAAAATAGATACCAGTTTACCCATCACTCGTCCCCGGGTGATAAACTTGGAAAAATTGGCTAAGGTAAGAATAGAGTAGTACACGAGTCATCGAATAACTGGGGATACTTGGCCCGCATACTTTTTCTGTCAACTCTGGGCTGCTAGAAGCTTATCTTGGATGCTTCTCACTTTATCTTGAGCATCTTTCCCCAAATCAACCCCCCCCCCCAAGGGTTTCACATCTCCAACCTCGAACGAACAAATTGAATACCTATACATCCTCTCATACAATGCCTCAATGAAGTCATCTCAATACTCGAATGATAGTTATTGTTGTATATAAACTTAACTAACAACATAAGTGATTCTCAACAACCACCAAAGTTGATCGTACACACGTCTGCAACATGTTATCAAGGACCTTGACACAATCCTCCGGATGAATCCTTTAGCACTTAAGCATGATTAAATTCCAAATCAATACTTGCTACAATTAGAAGTGAACCTGAACCAACCAACACATACTCATAATACCCAAACAATCATAGTTCTTAACAACATCTCCATGCCACAACATAAATTCCCATGAGCTTAAGTTGTAAAAATTTGATCTTTAGACATAAAATACTCATCAAGGGATATGTCCAAGCATACAAACCCTCTAACAACACTATCGAGATGCTAAATTTAACTATTATGATAGTAGATTACCCTTAAGAACAATAGAATTGGACCCAATGATCCCCACATTCAACCACACATAATCGTTTCATGACCTCGATGACAGGATGAAAATTAAGATTATCGGACAACCATAATTACGCATCGTAGCTCTTCTATGAATTCTCATAAGCAAGGTGGTACATGTAGAACAACTGAAATACTTTAACAACTCCAAGACAACACCAAATATGTCATCTGAAATAACCAAGTCTTCCCAATCATCCCACGCAACCAAGAGAACATCACAGGATTGGTACCCCTGATCCACCACTTGGGATCCACCCACAAAAGTGAAAGCACACGTGATCATAGCTAGTGAAACATACTCACCACTGTGTACAAAATGAAATAAATGGCCACGTAAGAATTTTACGGAATAACACTAAAGGTTTTCCTCTGAAGAGTCAATACCAGTCATTTCCATTGAGTTGACTCCACATACTCTTCACATTATTCCACTGAAGTCCACACTCTCAAAACTAACAACCATCATGAACACTTCGACCATTTACCTTACTATAAACCAACACTTTTAAATGAAAACATTTCTTAGGTACTTAACAATCAACAGAAATAAGCTTTATGACTCAACCCAGGTATAAGTTCTTTCAAGTGCTCAATACATGATACAGTTGATCGTTTCTCACATTGACAATTCATACCTTGACAAAATATATCACCACGAATGTAGACTTATAATGAAAAAAAATCTAAATTGTAAATCCAACCTTATAACACAATCCCCTTATCTATCAACACTAGCTTGTACCTTGAATATTCTTATGAATTCATGGATTTTCACTTATCATTGATCGCATCTCCATCGATCTTACAATATCCTTCACTAAAAAATTGCTCATACTCACTACTAAATTCAAAAATAAAACCAAAGCACTTATCATCACACTCGAGCTAAAGTCTGTACAGTCCTTTCTCAAGTCTTTTCCCATAGTTTTAACCAATTTGATGGACCCATGACACTATTATCATAAGCACAACAACGAATGAATTCACGCGTCTCTGAACCCAATTCTCTACCCCTCTGAAGATACCTCTATAGTCTTTACAATCAAATAAAATATTTTTGCTCTCGCCTCTCTCTAAAGTCTATACGACATCCCACTATTTTTCTTCATTATGACTCTAGCTCTTTTAAATTCGATTCAAGTGGTGTCCCACCATCTCTTAAAACTTTCCATACAACCATGTTACTCACCAAATATTTGAAACCACAACCTTAGATACTCGCAAGTCCTAATTACTATACAAAATTCGCTTAACCAACAATCTTATTATATAATTGTATTCCATCACAATCCATCACGAACTCTTACTACCATTACGCTCGGTTAGCCTTGGTTATCACTACGAAGTGAACCTTTTCCTCAACACGACAGCTCAAACTCAGGTATACTCATCAAATTCAAAGGACTAACCCAATTTTTATACGCACTTTCTTACTAAAATCTTCAATTTTGTTCACCCAAGTATACTCAATGGAACTTTCTTCATCCATAAGTTTGTTATTCCGGTAGCATACCAGGCAAATCAGTAGAAACACTTCCTTAAATTCAGACACAACAAGAATAGACTCAATAGAGGGAGAATCAACCTCAACATCCCGAACATGAGCCAAATATGCGAAACATCCCTGCCCCACCAGTTTCCTACCCGAATGGAGGATACGACCTTAGTTGGCTTAGGCTTGTATACCCCTTCCCACTCTAACCTTTCCCTATCGGGGATCTCTAGAGTCACATACTTAGTGTTACAATTTAACACAACATAATAGGTGGGAAACCAAGTCATGTCTAAGATTATATCAAAATCAGTCATATCCAAAATAACCAAATCAGCCCAAGTCTGAAAACCCATAAACAAAATAGGACAATCACGATACCCATGGGTGACTATGACAAACTCTCCAACTGGGGTAGAAACATGGATGGGGGCTTCAAGTACATCACAAACCATATCAAATCCCAAGGCAACTGAACTAACACAAATGAATAAGTAGAACCCAGATCAAACAAAATGGTAGCCATTCGGTCAGAGACAAGAATAGAACTTGTGACCACTGCGTTAGACATTTCATCCTTGGTCTTGCCCGAAAAGGCATAAAATTGAGCCATGTCATCTTGACGGGAAACCTCCTTACCTGGCGGCACTGCTTCCCTACCTGCATTACCATTTCCTTGGCCTCCACGGCCTCGCAGATTTCCTCCTCATATCCCCAGATTCTCCACAATTGTAACACACCTAATAACTTAACCAAGTAAGCATCACTGCTATTATAGTAGTCGTAATATGACCCTCTTTGATATACACTCAATCTAGGAAATCGCAACAGATATTCTAACTTCAATTGTAGCAACATAATTTCATCATTTACTAAGCAACCCATACATGATATGACAAAAATACTAAATGCATTTTCCAAGTAATGGTGTTCATTATCTAGCATTCCCTTACAAAACTTCTTGAATGTTGTTACCTTGGCAAACTCTTCTGACTTCACCCCTTTCTACCTCCGTCACCAAACAAACCACTTCCTGAAAAGATTGTTGCTAAAGCAACCACCTATAAGCTTAAATTTGCGAATCTTACTTTAATCCCTTCAGAACAAGACAAATTTTCTCTTCTAGACTAAAACAAAGTTGAGTACCATATTTGGATCAAACACAAACCTTTGCCTTAAAAGCTGCAACAATTACATTATGTTGCTCTATATTCATGAACTCATCTCTCCTCAGATCCCTCAAAGTTCAGGGTATATACCTCTCCATACAGTAAGTTATAAAATGTTTCCCAAGTCATGAGTAGTGCATTTGCTAGTTGACACTCAATATAAGACCACCACCACAGTTTGGTGTCTCCCTTGAATTGATATGTCACAAACTCAACCCCAAACCTCTCCATTATATGCATCTTATAAAGCAACTCATGACAGACAACAAGGAAAATCCTAAACATCTTCATATTCATTACCCATGAAGAATGAATTTTTCAACCTTAAGAACATAATAAAACCTCATGTTTGTCTCTAGTCATTACATGCCCACAGTGAGTCAGGGAAACAAACCTATTTCCAAGGACACATTTTCTATTGCTGGTGTTGTTGTTTCCACCTTTACAACTCAATTACTAACTAGATGTGAAATAGAGTGAAGAAATTCAGATACCAATTTGTATCACCTAGATACCAATTGGATTCAAGTCATAGCACGAAAAGAGTAAGAAATGAGTTTTTCCTAAAGTTCTATAGCCTCTCGAGAAAAAGTACAGGTGTGTCTGTATCATTCCGCAAGACTCTACTAGAGTCATTTTGGTACAATGAGAGTCAACGAACCTAGGGCTCCGATACCAACTTTGTCATGACCCAAACCATCGTGATTGACACCCACACTAACCCTCCAGTGGGAGAACCATTAATACTAATCAGCTGACCCAAGAACTAAACATGTAAAGATACAGAAACATGTTTAAATGACCAAATGAAATATGGAGTTCCCATAAATTCCAAAGGTTTAAAAAAATAACTAACCAAACTAATGCGGAAGTCTTAACCCTTAGAACTTGAAATTCATTGTACCAAAACATCTAAATTCAACAAGTCTAAGGAAATGGGTATAACCCAAAACTAAGCATAAGAAACATCTAACAATTGTCTGAGTCTGAAGAGAATGGAGTAAACAAAATGAAGGATTTTCTGGCAGCTTCAAAGAAATGGCTAACCCTTGAAGTCCGGTCTCGATCACTGATCTCCTAGCTAAGGTCTATCAATAGCCGCTCGAAGATACACTGTACTCAACAAAGAACGAGCAAGGGCAGTAGATATGAAGGTAATCATCACAAGTAGATACATATCACAATTCAATGTTCCTCTCACGGAAGCCGATTCAATGGTATGATACGCTCAAATTACACCTCCCTAAAGAAATATAAGCGATCGTTATCAAGTATAGAACCCAACTTGGAGGTTGGGGTCGATCCCACGAGGAATATGGTTTAGACTTAACTTCAACTTATGATTATATTCGTTTAGTCAACGTATTTTTGAGACAAGTAAATAAAGAGGGGGGGGGGGTTGTGAAACAAATAACTGATTGATTGTTAAGTAACAAGTGAGCAAGATTCGAACTTTTGTTGTTATCAATGACAGAGAGAAACTAGGGTGTATGTGTTCCCCATAAGCTATTAACTCGGTTATCCTAATAATAGTAATCCCTTCCTAGTGTATCACATGCAAAGTGGTAAGTTATGTATCCTTAAGTGCTTGGTCCACCAATTAAGGAATTTTACCTCGCACCTTGGTCCGGCTATGTGTGTATAATTTACTAACCCTTACCTTTACCTCGGATTAGACATCACATCAATGTATGGCTTAGGTTTCACCCTCACACCAATTGACATTAGACTATTAGATAGTATCACACTAAATCTCTGTTGATAATTTTTCTCTTATTAACTATCTCCTTCGTCCGGCAAGTAGCAACAAGGCGAGTTCTAATGCGTGCACTCGTTAAAAAGATTTCTAAGCGAAAGAATTACCAATACATGCATCAACATTAGTCAAGAATTACTTAGTTATTATTCATACATTGTTAATTGCTCATTGTTCCAACAACCCTAGTTGTGGATTTAGCTACTAATGCTTGAAAGAACACAATTCATATTTGTAGAAGAAGAATTCATGAACTTACGTATTGATGTAGAAGAAACCCGTAATCTCCAATTGAAATTCAAAGCAAGAATATTTATAAACCGACATTAGGAAATCAAATTGCTAAAGTTTGCAAGTTAATTCCCAAGACTTAGACAATTTCTCAGATGTTTGGAACTTTCAACTCCCAGTTGCAGTTGACGGACGTGCAGTACGGATCGTGGGTCGATCCACGGTCAGTGGGTTCTCTACCGTGGCTCCACACTTAGAACTTTTCATCAAGTACTGGAACTTCAACTCTCAATTATCATTGACAGACGTGCAGGACGGCCCGTGGGTCGACCTACGATCTGTCACTCGCCTCCGTAGTTCCAGACTTAGTCAGACTTCCCAAAATAGCAATCCACACCTACCCACCGACGGACCGTGACTGGACCTACGGTCCGCAGGTCACTTCCGTGGGTGGCCACTTCTGCAGAATTTCAGTTGTATCTCTCTCGACCTCGTCCAAGTCTATGTCCTACAAATTTAGCACAATAAACATTAGTTTTAACACAAAATGGCCCTAGACACACACAACTCTTAAGTGAAATGTATTAAAAATACCGTAAACTCACAGTATATCAACACCCTTAACTTAAATTCATTGTTTGTTCTCAAGAGACACACTAAGACTCTGAACGACATTTGTATAGAAGAATACATTCAAACTCAAGCAATTACATGGATTTCTATCCTGACTCCCTTTTCAAGTTTAAATCTTTTCTCTTAGTCTCAACAAGCTAACTCATGCGGATCAAGATATTATAAAGATCGACCAATAGACACACAACATACACTTTTTCACTATCACCAAGGTACCAACTCTCCGAAAATGTAACTAGTGCCCTTACTTCAAACGAAATCCCTTTTTCACACAATGAATATGATTTTGAGTACAAGGATTCATTTAACACTCACGCTCAGAAGTAACTTCAAGTACAGTTAGTGCTCAATGCCATAGGGTTGCCCTTATTTTCTTTACTTAGACTCTCCAAACTAGTTGCTAGGATCACTATAGGACTTTCTTCGCTTGTAACGTAGGCTCAGGGTCAGGTGTGGTACATTTGGGTACTTTTTAGTGTCTTTCTGCCCTCCTTGACAATACATTGGCTTTTTACCTCTTTTTGACCTATTTTTGATATCCTTCCTTTTTACCTTCTTTCCCTTGGCTCCTTTCACCATGGATGTGACTTTTGACTTTGTAACTCTTATTTTTCACTTCCTTCTTTTTTTTCTTTCACTTTATTTTTCAGCGCTTTTATTTATCATCTTTTTGCTTCTTTGGCACAAGTCACATCCTCTTTTATCTTCTATTTTTCTCTTTTCAACACACAACTCTTTTCATACCCATTTTTCTTTCGTTTTCCTCCTTCATACCCACCCTCAACTTATGGATTTTCTATTAGTTGAGGTGCACAATATCCGATGTCGGACCAGGGCCAAGATTGAGGTCACTTTTGGCATTAGTCACCCTCAACTTAGGCTTTTGGCCTAAGTCAAGGTGCACATGTCCAAGGAGGGACCGGGGCCAAAACACTTATTTTAGGGAAGGTGAGTTAGGTGAATCAAAAGAAATGGTCAATTTTAGGCTCAAATATTTGGATCAAAGGGAACATTAATTTCATTTGGTTGAATTATTTTAGGCTTATGTGGACATATTTGAACAAGGGCCTATTATCACTTCCCACTTCTAGCCTAGATCATCTTAGCAGGATCAACGAGCAAGTTCTAGATTGGTACGAACTGTCTGAACAATAAAATTTCCTCACACACTCTTAGCACATTGTTTCATTATTAGATTACCCAATTCAAATTTTAGCTTAAGTCATGAGATCAAATTGGTTCTTTATCATGTCATACTCCGAGCCAACATATTCAACTCATTCTAGCCTACATATTTTAGCAAATATCACAACTTTTGGACGGGTATCATTTTTCTTTCATAAATATGCCATCATGCTTTATTCTTTCTCATGCATCTACACATACAATCCTAACACATGTCGGTTCAATAGAAATTAAAAACAGTCTCTTGGGGGAAAAGAACACAGGAAAGAAAACCCCAAGAGAAGATTATGGGTTGGGTTACTCAGACTTCACCCTATCACTCACAATCCATTTACCCCACCCCCAACAAAATATAGTGCAATTTTCCCCAATGCATAAAAAGTAAAGAATAAAGGATCAGGTGAAGCAAACTTGTGGCGCATAGCGCCGAAGACCTATCAACAAGTGGGTGGGTCCAGTTTCCCGAAGCCCGCTTGATCAACACTCTGGTCATGAACAGTAGTGCCCATATCTATTAACTCAGTACCCTCAGTAGTGCTTCCATCAACTCTCACCGCACCATTAGTGGTGCTCATACTGCTAGAGGCACCAATACCAATCTCCCTAATCCTCTGTTGTCGCAACTCCTAATGAATAATGGATGCCCTCGGAGCCGCCTCAATCTCTTGGCACTCCCTCTTGCCAGCTCTCCCAGCCTCAGTATCATCAGAAGCACGACTGGAGCGAGGGCGCATCCCATGGTGATGGGAAGAAGAAGGTGGTGGCATGTCATCTCCAAATAGTGCATCTAACACCGTATCATCAACCGGTGATGTGGGGGCCGAGTTAGGCTCAGTCTCTGGCGGAGCTAGTAGGGTAAGATCAGCTCGGAGACTAGCTAACTCCATATGGAAAGCAGAAATATATGTGGTGGGCGTTGGTCGCTCCAAGACACGCAACTCAAATGCATCAAGGCACTAGTGAACGGCTTGAACCTTACGGTCCATCATCTGCTCCATCCGCTTCTCAACCCTAGTCACAGACTCCTCAATCGCACATTGCATCCAAGGCCGCATATGCTAGAGTAGTGTAGCCATCTGGGCCTCCAGCTTCTGAACATGGGCTAGAGGCACAGTAGCAGACCCTAAAGAGTGAGTGGCTCTAGCGGCACTAGGGGACTGAATGGACCCCGAAGAATGGGAAGCCGGGGCATCCTCAGTAGTTGCTAGAGGAGCAGGTGCCTCACCCTGCATCTTCTCCACATCATCAACCAAGTCCGCTCCCAATGGTAGCACCTCAATCTGCGGCACTCTACATGGTGCAACCACATTGGCATCATCTCGAATCAAGCCGATATACATGGTCTTGGTCACCTGAACCAACTTGTCACAATTCCAGACCAGTACGCCAGCATCCCTGCACAACTGAAAAATGAGGCATGGGAAGGGATAGGTGGTGGTGGTCTTGAAGGCCCTCTCATAAATCTTTGCAATCAGCATGCAAGCAAAATCCATCTCGAAACCAGTAACTAGAGGTGCAACCATGGATGCACGGTCCCATGTAAGCACATTGTCTGCTTGCGTAGGAGACACCTGGTTCTGCACCAATACCTAGAAGAATTTGGCAACAAATGTCAGGGTGGCCTTCTTTATGCCCAAGTGCGGGGTGCTGACCCACTCAGCGCGCTCTCTGTCTGTAGCAAAGTGGCGGGCTAACCAATGCAATAGAGTCTCCCTCTACTCTACATTCCTCTGGAATACCCCACTCTTAACGATGTCCCAAAGATAATCAGACTTGGCCGTGTTGATGGCAAAAGTGTTGCTTGAACCATAGAGGAATCTGCGGATAGTGGTCTCGGATGTATCAACAGCAAAACCCATGCACTAGTGTAGATGTGAGAGGAGGCTGGGAGGTCAACTTGGCCCATCTGTCAATGGAATCTCGGAGGTTGGCTGCATAAGAAGCATAGAACTCATTGACAATCTCCTCGCTGAAGGACCCTAGGCTACGGGCCTTCCACTCGCACATGTATTTTGGTATTTAGAAATATTGGAGATATTTATTCCCTTAACAGAATAATCATCATGGATTAGAACATCATAAAATTGACCAAAGAAGATATCTTATCTGAAATCAGTTTGATAACACCTGCAGGAATAACGGAGCCTGGCCATCAAAATTGGATTACCTGATCTATACATCTAAGAGATCCTGGATATCAGGCATAGTATGAAGGCTGCCTGTGAGTACCCAGCGCTCCTCGGTTATCAATCAAGCCATCTTCTCTTTCTAATTCAGCATCCTGGAGTCGCGGTATATCTGCCACTGGCCATTCACACACCATCTGTTGGGCTCCCCAGGAACTGGTGTAGGATCGATACTCAGAGGCACTGCAATGTCATCTACACTATGAGCCTCAGAGGATGAGGCATTGGCGCCATTAGAACTGGAGCCAGATGCAGAGCCGGAGTCGGAGCCTGAATTAGAAGCGGACTCAGATTCAGCCGGTGAACCGATCAGTGTGTCCTCCTCATCTGATTGGGAGACAGTGACTACGTCGGAAATCACCTGTCGGGCTTGATTCTGTGTGGTGCGTGTCCTAGTAGGGGGTGGGACATATGCGAGGTCATTCTCTGCATCAGTATCTTCATTAAGGGCCTGTTTGGAAGGACACCCTGGTAATTGGATTTGGTGTAATTAGTGTAATTACACTGTCTTGTCCTGTTTGGAAGGACAGGTAATTACTTGGTCAGCAGGTAATTGGTGTAATTGACAGGGGGTAATTACACTCTACAATTCACAGGCAGAGGCTGTGAATTGCTGGTAATTACATGGTGTAATTACCACCTGATTACTTTTTAATTTCTTTTTTTAATTTCTATTTTAAGTTCTTTTTTTAATTTTATTATTCTAAAAATTTGTAAAAGTTTACTTTTATTTTATATTATTATATTTCATTTTCTTCTTATTCTCAACCTTAATTTACGTGATTCTATGTAATTTTTTCGTATTATCTATTTCTTTATGTCATGCTTATTTTCTCATTAGCATAATTTTATTATATTCTAATTTTTAAATTAAAATAGAGTTTATTGTTAAGTAAGTTATAGACTTACATTTTCTTTATTAAGAAAAACTAAATCATATTTATTGCTATGTTGAAATTTGTTATAAGGGTATTATGTTAAAATTTTTGTTTTGAATTTATAACTTATGTTATATTTTCAGTTTCATTTGTTTTAGTAATATTGAATCTACATTGCATGTCATTTTTTAATTAGAGTTGATAAATTATATTTTTGTCAAACATTTAATAATTTATGACATTTTATTTATATATTATTCTTTTTATCAAACATGCATTTCACGATATTCGTAGAAACTTCATACTTTTAGTTGTTATGATCAATTCAATTGAAGTATATTAATTTGAAAAAATATAAATCAATTATTTTTCATAATATTAGTTACATAAAATATGTTTATTAATTAATATATTTTCAAAAAAGAATATATATCTTAAATATTTAATTTAATGTCATTTATAAAGTTTCTTATTTGTCTAGTATAAATTTTAAATAATTAATTTTTATTTTAAAAATTTATTATAATTTTATGATTGCAATTGTGCATCCAAACAGAACATGTGTAATTACACTGTGGCATCCAAACAGGACATGTGTAATTACAATGTAATTACACTGTAGCAACCAAACAGGTCAGTGTAATTACTAGACAGTGCAATTACTAGGCAGGTAATTACTACCCTAGTAATTACACCAATTCCAATTACTAGGTGGCTTTCCAAACAGACCCTAAATAGCCAAAGGGTTGGTGCCACTGATTTTGACTTGCCCCTTGCGGCGTAGACCGGAGCTTTCTGGGAGCCATGGTACCTGTGGAGGCTTAGTTAGTACCAAAATAAAACAATAACACACTCAAAAAAAATTTAGAACAAAGAACGAACCAAAACAAAAACTAAAAAGCTTTCTTTACAGTAGCATCAGTAGGTACCTACGGTCCGTAGGTCAGAGATCCCAAAAGGTTAGGTCTCTGATGGGAACCACGGATGTGCAGAATGGTCCGTCGTTCCATTGTCCACATCCGTGGTTTTAAACATAGGGAGATTTTTATGTGCAACAAACCCACGGACCCGACCTACGGTCCGTGAGCGGGGTCTCGTCTGTGCCAGATATCAGACACCCTAATTTTGGAACCAATTTTTCAACAACGTAAACCATAAACCTAAGTCTACTCATGCATTTCAACACATTATATGGTAGTTTGTCATCCATAGGGTTCCGATTACTCATAAATTCTTCATTTTAACATACCAAACTAGGAACCCTAAGTCGAAACTTCCATTTAGACCATATTCAATGAGTTATTTGATTAAAAAGACAACAAAATCACATTTTATCGTCCCAAGGGTGTTTCTAGCATACAAATCATTGTTTACACACAAAATTTCAACACCCAAGGTTAAGATCCACTTCGTGACTTCAAAAAACAACTGTGAATAGTGAATTCAAAGTCAGGGTGAAGTCGTTTACCTTACAAGTAATGGAAGTGGGTGATTGTGTGATGCAATGAACTCCTTAGACCTTTCTCGAACCTTTGACACGGAACCTAGACCTTGAACTCTTTTTGTGAAGGAGAAAATGTGATCAGTTTTGGGAGAGAGGAATGAAAATTTGGGAGAGGAGAAGATATGTATGGGAAATGGGAGTGATTTGGGGATATAATGAGGGAGTTTTAGGATTTGGAGGGGTTAGAAACGGTTGGGAGGGAATATGGGATGTGGGGGATGAATTTAAGAATGAAGATTTTTCATTAGAGGGGTCCGGGTCGGGTTACCAGAAACCCTAAACTGGACCCATGAAACCCCATTCATGGGACGTGGGTCAACCTACAGACCGTTGATTGGGTTCTTAGGTCACTCAACACTTAGACAAAATTAGGATACCTGCATAGGGTCTACGGACGTCATTCACGGTCCGTGGATAGAACCACGGACCGTCGATGGGGTCAATAGACCTCTGCAACATATATTTTCTGCAGATTTGGCTTTTCATCCCTGCACATGTAGCAACCGTTACGACTTTCTTTTTACATTTTCTGGACACTTTTTAGACACGAACCCTATGCTATATTTATCCAAACTAATACAAAAAAAATAAAAAACCTATCTAAAGGATTACAGAAATTCAAATAAACAAAGAAAACTCCTAAATCGAAAAGAAAAACCTCTAGTTAGCTAGATGGTACATCTTGGGTTGCCTCCCAATCAGCGTTTGATTTAATGTCACGGCACGACGCATGCCCCTTGATTACTCAGACTTCATCAAGATAATAGGCCTCAACCACTTCTTGCACATTCTCTTCTTTTCCCAGGTAGACCTTGATCCTTTGCCCGTTCACCTTGAACTTTGTTCCCTCATTGTTCTCGAGCTCGACTGCTTCATGTGGGAACACTTGAGTGACTATGAATGGCCCGGTCCACTTGGACTTGAACTTACCAGGAATCAAGCGCAACATTGTGTTGAATAGAAGCACTAGATCACCCACAACAAATTCACGCTTTTTAATCTTTTGATCATGATACTTTTTAATCTTTTCCTTGTACAAGGCTGAACTTTCATAAGCTCTTAGGCAAAACTCATCAAGCTCATTCATGTCATTTACTCTCTGACTCGATGTGGTGCCCCAATCCAAATTCAACTTCTTTAGCGTCCACATAGCCTTATACTCTAGCTCTACCGACAAATGGCAAGACTTCCCATATACAAGTTGGTAGGGGACATACCTATGGGAACCTTGAATGCGGTGCGATAGGCCCATAGAGCATCGTCAAGCCTCCTTGACCAATCGGTTCTATTTGCATTCACAATCTTATCAAGGATTTGTTTTATTTCTCTGTTGGACGCTTCAACTTTCCCACTAGACTGCGGATGGTAAGGAGTGACTACATTGTGACCGACTTCATATTTCTCAAGCAACATTTTGAACAACTTATTACAGAAGTGGAAGCCTCCATCACTTATAATCGCCCTAGGTGTACCAAATCTAGAGAAGATATTCTTTTTCAGGAATGCAGTGACGCTTTTACCTTTATTGTTTGAAAGCGCAATTGCTTTCACCCATTTTGACACATAATCAACCACAACAAGAATATACTTCATCCCATTGAACTCACAAATGGACCCATAAAATGAAAGCCCCAAGCATCAAACAACTCAATCACAAATATCAGATTCATAGGTAGCTCTTGCCTATTTGAAATTCCCGCTTCTCTTTGGCAACGATCACAAGACTTGGTGAAATCATGAGCATCTTGGTGGATGGTAGGCCAGTAATATCCAGACTGCAAAATCTTATGCGCAATCCGAATACCACTATAATGCCCACCAACAGGTGAAGAATGACATGCCTCTAGTATACTCATCATCTCAACCTCGAGCACACAACAATGAATAATCCCATTAGCACAACTACGAAACAAATAAGGCTCATCCCAAAAGAACTTTTTCACATAATGCATAACAAATTTCCTTTGGTGAAAAGACAAATCCGATGGAACGAGATCACTTGCCAAGTAGTTAGCAAAGTCTGTGAACCAAGGAATAAGATCATGAGAAGCTGCCAATACCTGTTCATCTGGAAACACATCATTAATTTCAGCCCCATCTCCTAGCTTGAGCATAGCTTCATCCTCTAATCTAGACAAATGATGTGCAACTTGATTTTCTGTCCCCTTTCTGTCTTTCACCTCAAAATCGAACTCTTGCAGCAACAATACCCATCTAATCAACCTCAATTTTGCATCATTCTTAGCCATCAAATACCTCAATGCAGAATGGTCAATATGCACTATGACCTTAGTACCAAGCAAGTAGGATCGAAATTTCTCGAATGTGAAAACCACAGCAAGGAGTTCCTGTTCATTCACTATATAGTTCTTTTGAGCCACATTTAGAGCTTTGCTGGCATAGTAAATAGGATGAAGAATCTTCTCTCGCCTCTGTCCCAATACAACACCAAGCGCCACTCCACTCGCATCACACATCGCTTCAAATGGTTGCACCCAATCCGGTGAAATAATAATAGGTGCAGAAACTAGCTTTTCCTTCAACTCTCCAAATGCTCTCAAACAAGCATCATCTAAATCAAACATACACTCCTTTTCGAGCAATTTGCACAGTGGATGTACAATTTTGGTGAAATCCCTAATAAACCTCCTATAAAAGCCTGCATGCCCAAGAAAACTTCTAACACCTTTAACAGAGATAGGTGGTGGAAGCTTTTCTATTACTTCAACTTTCGATCTATCAACCTCAATACCCTTCTCAGAAATCCGATGACCCAGAACGACCCCCTCTTTCACCATGAAGTGGCACTTTTCCCAATTGAGCACAATATTGCACTCTTCACACCATTTTAGTACCTCGGCCAAATGATTCAAGCAAACATCAAATGAGTCACCTACCACAGAGAAATCATTCATTAATACTTCAATAGTGTCCTCCACCATATTCGGAAAGATTGACATCACGCAACGCTGAAAGGTCGCTAGAGCATTACACAACCCAAATGGCATTCGTTTGAAGGCGAAAGTCCCATAAGGGCAAGTGAATGTGGTCTTCTCTTAGTCTTCCAGAGCTATGAAGATCTTATTGTAGCCCAAATAACTATCAAGAAAGCAATACCAACCCTTACCATCAAGGTGGTCCAACATCTGATCCATGAACGACATAGGGAAGTGGTCCTTTTCTGTCCAAGCATTCCATTTACAGTAGTCCATGCATACTCTCCATCCAGTCACGGGCCGCATCGGAACAAGCTCGTTTCTCGTATTAGGTACCACAGTAATCCCACCTTTCTTGGGCATACACTGAACATGACAAAACCAACTACTATCTGCAATGGGATAAATAACTCCAACATCCAACCACTTGATGATTTCCTTCTTCACTACCTCTTGCATAGGCAGATTTAATCTTCTTTGGTGCTCAATACTAGGCTTGTGATCCGGCATGAGTTGGATTTTATGAGAACAAATGCCAGGAGGAATCCCAATAATGTCCGCAATAGTCCCCCCAATAGCCCGCTCGAACCTCTTCAACACAAAAAGCAAAGCTTCAACTTGTTCCGCATTCAAATCGGCCGCAATGATGACCGTTAAAGTACCATCTCTCCCCAAGAATACATACCTCAAATGTGATGGTAGAGCCTTAAGCTCCAATTTTGGAGCCTCTTCAATAGACAGTTTTGCGAGTGGAAAGTCACGATTCTTCATATCTAACTCCAATCTATTCAGTTTAGAACGGAATTCGGACCTATCAAGTGCGGCAACTAACTCATCATAGTCTTCAATACCGTCACCCTCAAAATTTATCATCAATGCTACAAGTGCATCAACACCCAACCGCTCTTCAATAGACACATCAGAACCTAGCTCCACAATATCATTCACCACTGACACTGACTTGAGATCAGTTTCCTGATTCATGGACCTACAGCTATTAAAAGTTACCTCTTCACTATTCAATCGAAACTTCATCTGCCCTTTCTCCATATCGACCACAACGCGCCCAGTAGCAAGGAATGGTCTCCCTAGGATGATGGGAACCTCAAAATCAACCTCACAGTCAAGTATCACAAAATCCGCTGGAAAAATAAAAGACTCCACTTTCACAAGCACATCTTGGAGCATACCAATGGGCCTCTTCACAGTTCTATCGGCCATGAGCAAACGTATCGCAGTCGATTTGGAGCCCCTAAACCCAACTTCTTTTAAATAGACAATGGCATCAGATTAATGCTAGTACCCAAATCACACAATGCCTTAACAAAATGCAACAACCCGATGGTACATGGAATAGTGAAGGCACCAGGATCCTCCTTCTTCTGCACAAGTGACCTCGTAGCAATAGCACTACAATGTTGCAACCTATCATCATCTTCAAAGCTCACGGCCCTCTTCTTCGTCATCAAATCATTCATGAATTTTGCATACCCAGGCATTTGCTCCAAAGCTTCTATCAACAGAACATTGATGGAAAGTTGTTTCAACATAGTAATAAACCTGCGGTATTTCCCTTCTTCATTCTTCTTGACCAACCTCTATGGGAATGGAGGTGGAGGTATAGGCATGGGGATAACTTTTTGGGTTATCTCTGCTTCCTTCTCTGTAGCATTCTTGGACTCTCCAATAACCTCAATCTCATCATCATCTTTCTCAACCACAATTTCAACCTCAGACGGCATAGGTGGATCAATGGTCTTCTTACCTCTTCGAGTAATGACTGCCATACAATGCCCATCATTCTTCGAATTCTGGATGGTGTTGCTAGGAAATGTGCCAGGCTGACGTGGGTTTACTATAGTGGACAACTGATTCATCTGCTCCTCAAGTTGCTTGATCGACATTGCATGTGCATCAACTTTTTGACCAATACCAGACAAGTCATTCCGCATCTCCTTCACATTCTCATCAGTCGAATCAAACCTCTTCATCATCTTCTACATCATATCCTCAATCCGTGACATACTATCCCCAGCTTCCCTATTGCCAAATTCCCGATTTTGTGGAGGAACCCAATGCCCAACTCTATCGTTCATGTTGCCATAGTTGTTCTGGTTGTAGTTGTTGTCACGATTGTAGTTTCCATCCCGGACATATTGACCCTCTCGATTGTAGTTGTCATAGTTCCGACTTTGGTTTCATTGCCCTTGGCGCCAATTATCCGAGTTGGAACATTGGGCGTTGGCTCAGAAACCCCCTGTCTGATCATTCACCAAGTAAGCATCCTCATCATAGTAACATTCCTCCCCCGGTGGTGGTGGAGTCCTACTCAAGCTCAAATTACCCTTCTGTAAAGAAGCATAAGTGGTCGTTATCAAGTAAAGGACCCAACTTGTAGGGTGGGGTCGATCCCACAAGAAATATGGTTTAGACATAACTTTAACTTACGATTATATTCGTTTAGTCAACGTATTTCTGAGACAAGTAAGTAAAGGGGAGGGGGGGTTTGTGAAACAAATAACTGATTGATTGTTAAGTAACATATGAGCAAGATTCAAACTTTTGTTGTTATCAATGAGAGAGAGAAACTGGGGTGTATGTGTTCCCCATAAGCTATTAACTCGGTAATCCTAATAATAGTAATCCATTCCCAGTGTATCACATGCAAAGTGGTAAGTTATGTATCCCTAAGTGCTTGGTCCACCAAATAGGGAATTTCACCCCGCACCTTGGTCCGGCTATACGTGTGTATAATTTACTAATCATTACCTTTACCTCGGATTAGACATCACATCAATGTATGGCTTAGTTTTCACCCTCGCACCAATTGACATTAGACTATTAGATAGTATCATACTAAATCTCCGTTGATAATTCTTTTCTTATTAAGTACCTCCTTGGTCCGGCAAGTAAAAACAAGGCGAGTTCTAACGCGTGCACTCGTTAAAAAGATTTCTAAGCAATAGAATTACCAATACATGCATCAACACTCACTACAACAAATGTGATATTTAGCTACGAAATTATTAGGTATGATACTAAATTTGTCACTAATTATTCACTTTTTGTGACAAAAATTGTATTTCGTGTTTAAATGTATGAGCAAAATACTTTTAGTGACGAAACACACAATTTCGTAGCAAAATTTTGTCCATTTAAGTTTCCCACCAAAAAAAAAATTGGCGCCATTTATTAAGTACTATTAGTGACGCATTCTAAGTTATAAGCGACAACTTATTTTGTCACTAATACTACACCCAATTTGTGACAAATTATTATTTGTCTTAGATGAGTTATAATTTTGGACACGAAGAAATTTTGTCCCTAAAAATATGTTATTGCAATAGCGACAAATTAAAATTCGTAGTCAAAT
>JAJOOE010000261.1:0-91964 GCA_036250405.1 Solanum raphanifolium
AGTGTGTCTTAAGGTTATATTAGGTAGAGGTCCTATGGTAATGAAATGACATGTGTTCTTTTAAAGTTAAGCATGGGTTGTATATGGATTTATGTTAAATATGTGAGTGGTTGGCTATGGTCTTATATGTGAATGTTGACTTGTATTATGTCTCATAGACTTGTGTTTTCATGAAGTTTTATCAAATGGCATAAAGCATGTTTCTCTAATAAATGTCCTTTTTGGCATGTTTTTGCATGGTCTACATACTTAGTACTTAATTGTGCTAACCCATTTCTTTCCCTTTTTGGACCTAAAGTGTAGGGATTTGGAGATGGTGACATGTCATGGCTACTTGATAGGTTTCTAAGTGTTGGAGATGAAGACTTAGTGAGTCCTCATAGATTCGAGGACAATACCCTACATGTTCCTTTTTATGTATTTCTAGTATTGTTTAAGTTGTGTAGGGGATTAGTCCCGAATTTTGTACTCTAAAGTATTAGATGGTTTTGAGACATCATGTATAAAGTCTAGAAAGTCTTCCGCTTGCTATTTTTTAATTAAATGTATTCTTTGTAAAGAAAGTTTTTAAATTCCTTATGGTTTTAGTGTCTATGTGATGAATGAATGCTAAGAGGCTTGTATTAGACCTCTTCGAGGTCGAGTACGCCGGTTACGACTAGGGGGTGCTCCCGGGTCGTGACACAGGGTTCCATGACAGTCCAAGAGTATGGACTCAAGTTCACCCAACTCTCCAGGTATGCTCCTCACATGGTTGCTGATTCTAGGGATCAAATGAACAAGTTCATGTATGAGGTATCCGATCTAGTGAAAACAGAGTGCAAGAATGCTATGTTACTTGAAGATATGAACATCTCTAGGCTCATGACTCATGCTCAGCAGGTTGAGGGTAATGAGCTTAGGGAACAGGCCAAGGCGAATAAGAAGGCTAGGACATGCAACTATGACTATTCTCAATAGAAATTGCATGGTGGAAATAGCTTGTAGTTCCAGCAAAAGTCTTCAGCTCCAACACCTTCATCAGCTAGTGTTCCATCCTCTAAGTTCCAAAATTATCAGAAAGGTAGGGCATCAGGCTCTAAGTCGTAGGGGAGTGTTTCAGACACCAGAACCTACCCAACTTGTCATAAGTGTGGTAAGAACTATCTGGGCGAGTGTCTTATTAGAAAGGAAGGATGCTTTGGGTGTGGTCAGTCCGGTCACATGTTGAAAGATTGTCCTTCTAAACAGGGTCAATGAGGTAATAATGGCAGAGCTTAGTCCACAACTTTAGCAGCACCAGCAGGTCGCCCACTTAGCAAGTTAACTCATCTGGTACAGGTGGCGTTCAACTCCAAAACAGGTTGTATGCTCTCCAAGCTCGCCAGGATCAGGAAGATTGTAGTCACTGGTACGTTTCAAGTCGTTGACTTATATGTTTATGCATTGTTAGATCCAGGGGTAACTCTTTCCTTTGTAACTCCTTATATAGCAGTCAAATTCAGTGTTAGTCCAAAAACTCTCTCAGAACCCTTCTTAGTCTCTACTCCAGTTGGTGACCCAGTTATAGCTAGACGGGTATACATAAATTGCCTTGCCACAATCTCCCAAAAAGTCACCTCAGCAGATCTTGTAGAGTTAGAAATGGTAGACTTCGATATCATTCTAGGCATGGATTGGTTAAATTCCTGTTATGCCTCAGTTGATTGTAGAACTACGATTGTTTGTTTTCAATTTCAAGAGGAACTAATCCTAGAATGGAAGGGTAGTAGCTTAGCACCTATAAGTCGATTCATTTTTTACCTTAAGGCTAGAAAGATGATTTCTAATGGTTATCTCTATCATCTAGTTCGGGTTAATGATTCAAGCTCTGAAACCCCAACTCTTGAGTCAGTTCTAGTAGTCAATGAATTCCCAGAAGTGTTTCCAGAAGATCTTCCCGGAGTTCCTCCCGAAAGGAAAATCGACTTTGGAATTGATCTCCTTCCAGATACCCAGCCTATCTCTATCCCTCCTTACATAATGGATCCAACTGAGCTTAAGGAATTGAAATAGCAGTTCAAAGACCTTCTAGATAAGGACTTTATTAGACCTAGTATTTCCTCATGGGGTGCACCAGTGTTGTTCATGAAGTAGAAAGATGGTTCTCTCATAATGTGCATCGATTATAGGTAGTTGATCAAGGTCACAATAAAAAATAAGTATCCTATCCCCAGGATTGACGACTTGTTTGACCAACTTTAGAGTGCTAGTCATTTCTCAAAGATAGACCTCAGATCCGATTATCATCAGCTTAGAGTCAGAGATAGTGACATTCCGAAGACAACCTGCACAAATCGGTATGGTCATTATGAATTTGTAGTTATGTCATTTGGACTAACCAATGCTCTTGTAGCTTTCATGGACTTGATGAACATAGTGTTCAAGCAATATTTGGACTTGTTCGTTATCGTCTTTATTAATAATATCCTCATTTACTCTAGGAATGAGGAAGAACATGCGAATCATTTGAGGGTTGTTCTACAGATTCTCAAAGATCGTCAGTTATTCACAAAGCTTAGCAAATTTGAGTTTTGTTTGCAATCCGTTGCTTTCCTTGGGCATATTATGTCTAGTGAAGGGATACGAGTGGATTCTTAGAAGATAAAATCAGTGAAACAATGGCATAGACCTACCTCTCCTATAGATATCAAAAGTTTCTTGGGTCTGGAAGGTTATTACAGAAGGTTCATCTAAGGATTCTCATCCATGGCTTCTCCATTGACTATGTTGACTCAGAAAAAGGTTAAGTTTCAGTGATCAGATGATTGTGAGAATAGCTTCAGGGAATTGAAATCTAGGTTGACTACAACTCCTATTTTGACTTTACTAGAGGGTTCAAATGATTATGTTATCTACTGTGATGCATCCAGAGTCGGCCTAGGTTATGTGTTGATGTAGTGAGGTAAGGTTATAGCATATGATTCTATATAGCTTAAGGTACATGAGAAGAACTATTCGACTCTTAACCTCAAGCTATTAGCAGTGTTGTTTGCACTTAAGAATTGGAGACATTACTTGTATGGTGTTTAAGTAGATGTGTTCACAGACCATAAGAGCCTTCAATATGTGTTCACCCAAAAAAAGTTAAATCTTCGCCAGAGGAGATGGCTTGAGTTCCTCAAGGATTATGATATGAGTGTGCATTCCCACCCTGGTAAGACCAATGTAGTAGAAGATGCTTTTAGCAGACTATCGATGGGTAGCATAGCACATCTTGAGGAAGAAAGAAAGGAACTAGCAAAGGATGTTCACATGCTTGCTCGCTTAGGAGTTCATCTTATGATCATATCAAATGGTGGTGTAACAGTTCAGAATGGGTCAGAATCTTCATTGGTAGTGGAGGTTAAGGAAAAGCAAGAGACTGATCCAATATTGCTTCAACTAAAAGGTGCAGTCCACTAGCAGAGAGTTGAGGTTTTCTCCCAAGAGGGAGATGGCGCACTTCGTTATCATGATCAATTATGTGTACCTAAAGTGGGTGAGTTGAGACAAATATTCTTGCAGAAGCCCATAACTCCTCGTATTCTATTCATCTAGGCGCCACTAAGTTGTACTGTGATATGAGGGAAGACTTTTGGTGGAATGGTATGAAAAGGGATATAGCGGATTTTGTGGCTATGTGCCTTAATTGCCAGCAAGTGAAGGTGGAACATCACAAACCAGGAGGTATGACTCAAGAGATCAACATTCCTACTTGGAAGTGGGAAGTTATCAACATGGACTTCATCATATGTTTACCTCGTACTTGCAGACAACATGACTCCATTTGGGTGATTGTTGACATAGTTACTAAGTCTGCGCGCTTTTTAGAGGTTAAGACTACAAATTCGGCTGAGGACTACGCCAAGATTTACATTAATGAGATAGTTAGGTTGCATGTGGTTCCTTTGTCTATCATCTCAGATAGAGGTCTTGAGTTTACCTCTCATTTATGGAAGTCATTTCAGAAAGGTCTTGGTACTCAGGTTAATCTTAGCTCGCATTTCATCCGCACACGGATGGGAAGGCAGAGCGTGGACATATTGAGAGCTTGTGTGATCGATTTCATGGGTAGTTGGGATGATCACCTTCCTCTTATAGAGTTCGCTTACAACAATAGTTACCATTCCACCATTCAAATGGCCATTTATGAGGAACTGTATGAGCGTAGATGTAGATCCCCAGTTGGTTGGTTTGAAGTGGGTGAAGCAGCATTGATAGAGCCAGATTCAGTTCATGATGCTATTGAGAAAGGGCAACTCATTAGTGATAGACTTAAGACAACCCAGAGTTCCAGAAATCCTATGCAGATGTAAGAAGAACGGAACTAGAGTTCCAAATTGATGATTGGGTTTTCCTGAAAGTGTCGCCTATGAAAGGAGTTATGAAATTTGGCAAGAAAGGGAAGTTCAGTCCTAGATATGTAGGCCCTTACAAGATCTTGAAAAGGGTGGGTAAAGTGTCTTATGAGTTAGAGTTGCCAATAGAACTAGCAGAAGTGCATCTGGTTTTTCACATTTCGTTGTTAAAGAAGTGTGTGGGTGATCCAACATCTATTGTACCATTAGAAAGTGTGGCTATGAAGGATAGTCTAACTTATGAAGAGGTACTAGTTGAGATTCTTGATCGTCATGTTTGAAGTTTGATAAATAAAGAAGTCGCTTCAGTCAAGGTTTTGTGGAGGAGTCAGTCTGTAGAGGGAGCTACTTGGGAAGCAGAAGCAGCCATGAAGGCCAAGTATCCTCACCTCTTTCCTTCCAATTCCATTACAGCTTGAGGTAATAGTTCCTCTTCAATTTTTCAGTCATTCTTGCGCAATTTCATTCTTATAATCATGTTCCTCTAGTCAGTATTTGCATTTTCAGCGTAATGGCATGTTCTTGGAACTTAGTTCAGTCAGAAATCCGTTTCCAATGTTTAGTGGTAGGGTTTGCAGCTCTTTCCCTCCATAAACATCTAGTTTAGTCTTCATTCGAGGACGAATGTTCCCATGGGGGAGATAATGTAACACCCCAAATTTGATAAAGGGAAAATTCCAGATTTTCACAAGTTACAGGTGCCACCGATGGAAGCCACCTACGGACTATCAGTCGACTGACAGCCTGTTAGTCAGCCTCGTCGATGGGCTAGTCAACTTTCAGTTTCAGACTTCAGATTTTAGCCCTCTGATAGCCAAACGATGACTAACAGGACGGACCGTCAGTCGACTCATGGCCCGTCAGTCAGCTCCATCAATAGGCCAGTCAACCTTCAGTTTCAGACCCCAGATTTCACCCCTCTGACAGCTAAATGACGACTGACAGGACGGACCTTCAGTTTACTCATGGCCCGTCAGTCAGCTCCGTCGATGAGCCAGTCAACTTTTTAAGTCAGGGGTCTTTTGGTCTTTTCCCTATGCGTTGGACCCCTAAACTACGTCGTTTAAACCCTAAACTATGTAGTTTTGATCATTTTTAGCCTAGAAACATAACTAGAACTTACCTAAGTCAGATCATTCATCAAAACTTAGAAACTTAGAGCATAAAAAAGTGAAAGAGGCGACCAAACCCTAGTTCAAGAACGCAGCAAGGTTCCATCAGTTCTAGCCTCGAAAGCGAAAGATTTCTCCATGAAATTTGTCACCAGGTATGTGGGATTTCACTAGTGGGTTCCTTCCACCCATTAGATCCCTAGATTTAAGTCAGAATCTGATTCCCTTGATATTATCTAGACCTAGGGTTTCTTGAATGTTAGAAATTGTTGGGTTTTAGCGATTAGAATGATCCAAATCAGATTGTCATAAATTTGGTATCATTTTGTGTAGATTCTATCATGAATTCAGAACCCTAGCTATGTAGTTCTTTTAGTTCATGAATTACACATGCTAGTTATTCAAGATATATATATACATACATGCCTCAGTTTTCGAATGTTTCATTATCAGTACATTAGTTGTGCATTCTCAGTTTGCATGACAGTGTTTTGAGCTATCAAATATTACAAAAATTCAGTTATAAATTATTAATTACATAATCAATTGGGAGTAGCTTAATACCGAGTGGACTAGGGTTCAGCGTACCTGAATAGTTCCAGAATTATGTGGTCCCGTAGGTTAAGTCACCTCTGCTGGGCATTACATTTTTGTGATCACGTTAGTCATGCCTTTATACCTCTGGTAGGATATATTGGGTCCTTTCGATGGGGAGTATACATCGGACTCCACATTTAGCTCATATGGTTTTATGTCAGTTATTTGTAGCTCCCACTGTTCAGTCAGATCCTATTGCATTGACCATGTTATCAGTATAGTTCAGTATTCTGTCTCAGCATGCTTTAACTTGGTCATTGCATTCAGTTTAGTCATGTTCAGTATTTTCAGTATCCTTATCATGTTCAGATCATATCATTGCTCTAATAATTGTTCAGTTATGTTATTGTTCAGCTTTATTCTATCCTGCATGATCAGTACCTTTCAAGTACTGATGCATACTCTGTGCTACATCTTCTGTGATATAGGTTCAGGTCCTCAATAGTCAGATCAAGCATTGATTGGTTCTCGATCATCAGTTCAGCAATATCAGTGGTGAGTCCTCATTCTTCGAGGACTAGTGACATGTTTATCTTTCTTGCTTTTAGCTTTAGTTTCAGTTTTGCTAGATATAGCTGGGGCATGTCCCAACATTTCTAGTCAGTAGATTCTTTATTTCAGACATAGTTAATTTCAACTTTAGTCTTAGAGTTTGTTTTTTCTTTTGTATTCAAACTCTCAGTTTTCATATATTCAGACTTAGTATGGGTATTTCCGATCATTTAAGTTTACATGATGTTTTAAGCTTCGGCACAGTATCTTCTTACTTCAGAATATTTAGTATGCTTATGATATTCCAGCAGGGTTAGCTTGGGGTCACTCGTGATCCTTGGTCCCGTGTCCACTTCCAGGGGGTAGCCTCGGGATGTGACAAACACCCTCTATCAACCAATCTATGATCTCTAATAAAAGAGTTGACATTGCTAGGGTAAGAACAACGAGCACCCGTCCACTCAATTCTCGGGACACCCGGTATCGCTAAGGTCACTGTCTTAACATAACAATCAAGAATAGCATGATACAGAGCAAGCTAATCCATACCCAAGACAATATCAAAGTCTATCATCCCCAAAATGATCAGGTTTACCCAAGTATCATACCCAGCCAAAGAAACAAGACATGATCGATACACTCGATCCATCACTAAGGATTCACCCACTAGTGTTGAAATATTCAAACATACATCATATCAAACCCAACAACAAAATTGATAGACACATATGAGAAAGTAGATCTCAGATCAAACAATAGAGACGCAGGTCAACACCAAACTGGGACGATACCTGCGATCACAACTCAGCCTCAAGCCTCCCTTGAAAATCGTAGCACTAGCCATCTTGGCTGCCTGCAGTCTGAGTAAAACATCTACATCCACACTACGGAGCTGGAGTACCCCTACAAGAAGTTGTGTTACCTCTACCACTTAGAGCTCTGCCTCAACCACTGGCCAGAGGTACTGGATCGCTTGTTGGAACAACTGAGGTCCTGAATGAGTTTGTAGAAGACACTATCCCATTTTATGACCTGGATCCCCACAAGTGAAGCAAGATCTCGGCATGGATAACTGCTGCTGTGAACCTGACGAACTACCATGGCCATCTCGGCCATAACCATAAGATCCTCGAGCTGACTGCCCACTCTCAACTGTTGGCATAGAAGCATCAACCAATCCACGACGGTGAAAGGAGCTACTACCTCTTTTTGAACTTTTGCCTCCAGATGAGGCACCAGAAAATTTTCCAGAACTACGAGCCTTGTTGGGCTCCCCAAACTCCTCAAAGACCATTAATGGACTAGAAGGATACCCCCTCTTTGGCTGCCCTAAACACAAAGAACTGACGGAGAAAGTCAACCCTCTCAGAAACTGGCAAACCCTCTCTGCTTCATCCCGAACAATAGTCATAGTATGCCTAGAAAGCTCACAGAAATGGGCCTTATACTTGGTCATAGAAAAACTGCCCTGAACCAAACTCTCAAATCTCAGATGACTCTCCTCCCTAATGCTCCAAGGGATAAGGGGTCCTGGAAAGCATTAGAAAACACTTCCCGGTATGCCAAAAGAGATCCAACTGGTATAGAACTCAGAAAAGTCCTCCGCTCCATGAAACTTAATGACAACAAACCGGACACCACGAGCATCCACCATACCTACTCCCTCAAGCATCTCATGTTACAAAGTCAAAAACTCATGAGCATCCTCTCGCTTACCACCGTGAAACTGGGGTGATTTCATCTTCTGAAACCTCTAATAGCATTATTGATCTGCCGCGGTCAAATTAACCTCAGGAGCAATCTATGCACAAACAGTCGGTGCAGGAACCATTGGTCACTGGACCACCTGAACTAGGGTCCGCTGCTGACCTAGGGTCTGTGCCCAAAGAGAAAGGTTCTCTAACACACCAAGCATCCTTAAGAAAGTCTCTTGAAAGAATGGATCTCCAAACTCGGGAGGAACCTGGTCCTTAACAACCTCGACCTAAGGCTCATGAAAAGCCTCTCTAGCTGTAACTCTTGCTGGTGCTGCTCCACGGGCACTACCTATAATTGGTGCTACTCTACAAGCACGACCTCTAGCTCAGGCCCTACCTCTACCCCTAGCTAGGTTCTCAACAATAGCCTTGAGGATTGCCTCCCTCTACCACTGGAAATAGAAGTACTGGTGCTCCACATCTTCAAAAATAACACGCGGCGACTTAGCACTGGCGAAGTTAACCATGCACGATAAGAAATGATGAATAAAACAAAGTTTCCTAACAATCTGTGTAGTCTCTTGAAGATAAGTATAGACGTCTCCGTATTGATCCTCAAGACTCTACTTAGATATGGCTTGTACACACGTTAGACCTATGAACATGGGGTGCTGATACCATTTGTCACGACCCAAAATGGACGCGATGACACTTGTCTATTCCTACTAAGACAAGTCATCCTCATCCCAACGAATACAAAAGAAATGTAGAAATACAATAAAACATAACAAGAGAAAGACGGAAAACTTATTCATGCTAAATAATACCACAAAACTTGATTGTCACCTGTATAAGCCACTAATGAAAATAATGAATGTGAAAGATAGACACAAGTCTCATTCTTTGTTTCTAAAGTAGAACAAAGCTTAAAAGAAATGGAAAGAGGGTCAACCAGGATGACAAACAACTACCTCTCAAATCCTTCATGAGCCTCGACTGTCAGGAGTAGAAGAAGAAGATCACACAGGTTCGGGCTTGGAACCTACACAAGTGTAGAAGCAAGGGGTGAGTACCAACAACATGGTACCCAACAAAAAACCTACTAAACATAGAATCTAGATAGAAATCGAACCTCCTTGATTCTCTAACCGAACCTCCTAAACTATAACATGCACAAAAATCAGTCCAACCTAGCAATTATACAATACACCGCTCACAAGGCCTAATATTCATGGCTCAATAGTCGCAATTCAACAATCAATTAAATCAAATAAGTCAATATCGAAGTGAAGTAGTTCAGTCATACATAACAAGTATGTCAATCCCAAATATCAAGCAAGTCACGCATAAACATCAAAGCATCAAGGCATCAAGTCACAATAACAAATCTCTTGTCGAAACCATTTCTTATCGGCTTTATAACCCTTACCAGAAAAGACCTCGGCATAATAACACTCATTGGCAATGACCTCAGCCTCATAAACACTCACTAAAAATGACCTCGGCCTAATAACACTTGCCGGTAAAGACCTCAGTATCATAATCATCACATGTCTCATAACGGTGTTCAACGATCAATGCACACAAGCAATATCACACCACATAGAAGAGACAATAAATTGCACATTTCAAGTCCACATTCATGCTATAAAGCATTTCATCCATCAATCATTAAGGGCACAATAAGGCAATTTATATCATCATGTTCAACACATAGCATTTTTTATTTCAACCCCTTTTATTCATTTAGATGTAACAAGTGGACAATTTAACTCTTCACCTCCTCCCCTTTACTCCCAACGCACAAGCAAAGAAAAAAGTATACGAATTTAACTAGAATGCAAGGTTTAGGAAGCCACTTGCCTTAAATCAAACCATCACTCCAAAAGTTGAGTCTTCCCCTTCTGAATCACTTCCAAAGCCAAAAAATCTAAATAATCAAGTATTTACAATTACTCATCGGAAATAACAATTCCCACACCAATTATGTAAATAAATGGGTCAATCAACTCAAAATCAATTTCAAAATGGAGGTTTGAAATTGAAAAATAATACTTGAAAAATTATTTTTAAGGCTATAGGAACTTATTAATGAAAATCATTTTGAAGAAAGGATGAAAACCACTTCAAAATTACCATTTTACTAAATTCTTGGGTTCTTGAAGGTAACGTCGAATTTCTCATTTCAAAAGCTTGATTTGAACACAGAAGTCCATAAACAATAATGGGTAATTATTGATTTAGAGTTAAGAATCGTTACCCAAAAGATTTTACTCTAAAACCTGATGCAAATCGCCTCCCCAAAGCTCCCAAAATCTAAAAAGGTGAAAATGGGCTTAAACCCCGAAATGGCAGCAAAACCCTCTCAGGTGTCACTTAAGATTGCCAGGTTCCGCTTTACCGATCCCCGCAAAAGTTGGGGTGAACCAGGTTCCGCTTAACCGAACATCGCTAAAGCGAACCATAGTTCACTTAAGCGAACCATAGTTCACTTAAGCGAACCTTGCCCAAAGGGCCAATCTCACTTTTATGAACCTACTTCCGCTTAAGCTACCATTGCTAAAGCGAACCAGGTTCTGCTTAAGCAAAAAGTGTAGCACCAGAAACAATATCAGCCAATAGAAAAACATGGAAAAGACCCTTGAGATTCGTTCGGAACCCGGTACTCACAAACCACATATGCAAATCAATTATACTAAACGTTCATGACTCAATGGAACCGTTAAACATATGAAGTCGAGGTCTCCTTGACTCTGCATCTGTGAAAGCCACAAGAAACTAACTCACGCCTCAAAAAACTAAAACAAAGTAGAGACCCCTCAAAAATCAACCAAGATCTCACCGAGGCCTAAAATCATCCTCCGTATTTAACGGAATTCTCGAAATTCCGATCCGATCATCCAATGCTAACCAAAGTCAATCCAAAGGCTAAATTTCAATAATTTTACAACTTAGGACCTTAAATCCTCATCTGAAACTGAAAACTCTCAAATATCAGATTTTACATTTCGAGATTGATGGAATTGACAAAATTCCATACTGACAACCAAAACTTCAAAAGACCCCAAAAATCACTTTCTTAAGAAGTAACCCTTTAAAACTCACAAACTTGCCAAAATCTCAACTTTTAACTCAAAGTTCCAAACCATCTTTTCAAACTCAAACATAAAAGACTTGGGGTCGATAACATAAGGGTGAAATGGTAATTTCATGAAACTTTCCAAAAATAACCGATCGAGTCATTACAAATAGCCAAATTGAAAATAACACACCAATTTCTTCACAACTGAAATCACTGATTTGAATTTATGTAATTAGATGATTTTCCATCTGAAATTGCAGCAGCATGATCTTTTTTAGTTTCTTTTCTTGTCGTTGTTGATTTCAGGTGAAATTTGACCGCCTCGTACTACCATTTTCTCCGTCATGTGTGGCAGATTTGAAGAACCAGCGAACACACCTTACAAGTGACTTTTAGGGAAGAAGGTTTTTGCATTATTTCAATAGCAGCATTGGTTTTATTTTTGCGCATGAACATAAGGATGTCACGTTTTCTTCCTCTGCTTTTTCTTCCAACGTTGCTTCTTAAAAGTTCATTAATGGCTGAAAATTTATCTTTTCATTAGGAATTGAAATGAGTTTTGATGAATCAATTTTGTGATTTTACTTTTATTTTTTGTTTATGCATTAGATATGTAAGACCAAGTTAAATGGGTTACATGTCAGATTTGATTGATAATTTGTTTTAAATGGGTAATTCGGGTCAAAATTGGGAATTTTATATTGATTTGGGAGAAACCGTTAGTTTGGAGGGTACGTGTGATAAGTTTGTAGATAACAGGGATAAGAACAACTTTATTTCAATGATAAAGATAAAGTCAACTAATAAATAAAATTTGAGGGGTATTTTTGACCCTTTTTACCTTTCTCGAAGTGAATTTTATAATCTATAGTGTTGTAAGCGCATGAATAAAAATACTCAACTTTACAAGAAACTATTGTGCACTTGCATTTCTTTCTCCCTTTCCCAATCTTCATTTATCTTCTCTATCCCTCTCTCGATATATAATATGGATATAATTACAACAATAACTTAATACACTGAATACCTGATAATCAGGGTGAGCCTATCATTTACACTTGTTGTGGGCGACCTCCCAACTGATATGAATAAAAAGTTATAAAATCCACCTCAATGCATTTATTCGTGTTATCTCCCTCAACCAGGTCATCGGCATCACCTAATGATCATAAAATGGTCATGTAAGAATAATTTCTTACTTATGGCCTAAGTTTATTTGTGACCCAAGTAATAACATAAATAATATTTAATAAAGAATAGATCTCGTCCGTACATTGGTTACTTGATGGACGTACCAAATTAAGTCTTAACCTCTATAAATTGATCGCCTTCTATCCATTAGGGTTACCACATATTCTCTACATCATTTCCATCGTTGACGGCTTTGGTAACTTAAGGCTAGGGCAAGGAGGTAGAAACCAATTTATGACTAACACTTCTGCTTTTCTCTGTGATAATGTCTTCCACATTAAGTATGTGTCCCCAACGATCTATATGTAAGATTATCGTGTTCAAGATCCCGATGTGTATTAAAGTATTTCAATCTTACATGTGGCATCTGAGCATGGATTGTTTGTACTCATAATCTTCATGTATGAAATATTCTTCATCGTGCATAATTGATGGATAATTTAAAGATTTCTTCCTCAGGTTTAAACTTGGCAGCTATTTTCATTCTGGCATTCTTTATGATCGAAAGCTTATGCTTTTCCATTACTACCTTTAGTCGGCAGTGTCTAATGACATATAACAAATTAAAATTATGAAGAAACGTAGTAATGCTTCAAATTTAATTCATATCATTATTTTACATGCCCATGATAAGCTCCAGTGGAAGATCCCCTTTCCAAATAAAATTGTTTATGATGATAGACGGAAGATACACCCTCCAAATTACGTGGAGAACTCAGTTTTTATACTTCATGTTTTATGGTTGAAATTAGTGAATTAATGGTCCAATCAAAATATGTTTAAACGTATTGTTGAATTCTTTTGTAGTAGCATAATTTTGTGCTTGACTATTTAAGGTGTTTGGACTCTTAAGTTAATCAGGAATTGTAGTAAAGTTTAATTTGTACAAATTCTAAAAAAATCCTTATATAATTTTTCCATAATGCAATAATTATGTTTTTTTTTAAAATTGTGCAATAAATTAAACTGGTCGCTATACTAGGAAATAAATAATATGTGTGTACTTAGTGCAAAATAGTTTGTTAGTTACCAAAGTGGCCAAACTAGAGAAATTAATGTCTACACATAGAATATTTATGATTGGTTAATGCATGTATTATGTTTCTATAGTTTGTTAGTCACCAAAGTGGCCAAACTAAAATGTATAAAATTATTCACATGCACCAAAATTGTATGATATTATATGCATTTATGTTTATATAGTTTGTTAGTTACCAAAGTGGACAAACTAGTATGGTTAAGAAAAATATGCATTCATAAAATTATCTTTTATCTATGAAAGTTAATGAAATACCTATATTTAAAATAAATAGATAAATTGATTTTCACTATTAATAGAACTTAAGAATTTACCCAAAACTAAATCAGTCATTCTACGAATAGTGAACATTATGAGGTAAATTAATATTTTCAATCAAACATGTATTGTATATCCAAAGATGTCGTTTATGTTTGGTTAACAATATCTAATTGTCTATTAAAGATAAAAATGACATTTAAATTATGATAATGTACCGTAGTATCTACCCAAAGGAGAATTACGATATACTTTTATTGTTTTACTGAATTCACATTATTTTGATTTGTGAGCACATATATATATATATATATCTATTTTGCAGTTATTCTACTTCATTCGCATGCTTCATCTGTAACTGTGTTAAATGGATTGAACTTCTCGGAATGGCATGAACAAGTCCAATTCCACTTAGGTGTGATAGATCTTGACTTGGCTGTGCTGAATGAAAAACTTGCTGCCATTACTGATAAGAGCAGTGAGGATGATAAGTCTTTTTATAAATCATGGAAGCGCTCTAATAGATTAAGCTTTTTGTTCATACGAATGACTGTTGATAACAACATTAAGAGTACTATTCCACAAACACAAAGTGCCAGGGAAAACCTGATGTTTGTGGAAGAACATTTTTGTTCTGCTGATAAGTCTCTTGTTGGTACACTAATGGCTGAACTCATGACCATCAACTTTGATGGGTCGAGTAGTATGAAAAAGCATATAATTGAGATGACTAACATTGTAACAAGACTTTGGACCTTGGGTATGAAAGTGGATGACACCTTCTTGGTTCATTTTATTCTGAACGCATAGTCTTTTGAGTGTGGACCATTACAAATTAACTATAACACTATTAAGGATAAGTGGAATGTTAGTGAATTGTCCAGTATGCTTACTAAAGGAGAGTCAAGATTTAAGACACAAGGAGGTCATTCCATTAACCTCATAGGTCAAGTAGCTGGTAAAGGACTCTAATTGAAGGCCAACAAGTTTAAGAAGAAAAAAGCACCTGCTAAAGCTCCACGCGATGCTCATAAGGAACTCAAGGCTAATGTGTGTAATTTTTGTAGAAAGGAAGGAAACTATGAGAAAACATTGCTAGAAGCGTACAACTTTGTTTGAAAAGAAAGGTACATTTAGTGCTTTGTATGTTTCGAATCAAATTTAGTAGAAGTTCCTATTAATAGTTGGTGGCTTGATTCTGGTGCAACTACTCATGTATCCACTATTTTTCAGGGATTACTATGATCCAAACTACAAATCTAAATAACGATTTCTTGTTAATTGAAAATCATATAAATGCTAAAATTGAAGGCATAGGGACTTATTGGTTGATCTTCGAGATTGGACAACACCTTGATCTATTACAAACTCTTTATGTTCCTTCTATTTAGGAATTTGATTTCTCTTTCAAGACTTGATGTTTTGGGATTTGATTTTAAGTTTGGACATGAATGTTTCAATTTATATAAGAATACTGTTTTTATGGTTCTGGCGTTTTTATTGATGGTTTATATAGATTGAAACTCGATAATAAATTTTCTGAATCCCTTCTTATTATTCACCAAAATGCTGGAATTAAACATAATTCACTAAATGGAAGTTCTGCTTATTTGTGGCATAGACATTTGGGTCATGTATCCAAAGTTCTGCTTAGTAAAGAATGAGATTCTTCTGAATGTGAATTTTCCTGCTCTTGATATATGTTTGTATTATATTAAAGGAAAGAAAACCAAGCATACAAGGAAAGGTGCCAGAAGGAGCACTCATCATCTTGAAATTATACACACTAATATTTGTGACCCTTCGATGTTCCATCTTTCGGTGGAGAAAAATATTTTATTACCTTTATCAATGATTTTCACGTTATGGATTTATGTATTTATTGAAAAAAAAAATCTCAAGCAGTGGACGCTCTCAAAGTGTACGTTAATGTAACACCCGGAAAACTCGTAAGTGGAACTAGAGCCTTACGTGAGGGTTTTTATGTTTGATGTGGGGTCTGGAAGTGTAGAATGACTTCCCGAACTTAGTATGAAGGTTTTAGGGTTAGGGCGTCAAGGTACTACCCCCCAAGGACCACCCAAGGGGTCCTTGAGGAGGACCTTGAGAGAGCCCCAAAAAGTTGCAAAAAAGCAGCCTACGAAAGGGCACCCATGATCCGTGGGTGGACCCACGCCCCGTAGGTGGGGTTCGCGGGTCAAGGCTTGAACTTCCCTAAATTTTCCACTTTCTGACCCTGACCTACGGACCTGTAGGACGACCAGTAGGTCCACCTACGGTCCGTAGGTCACCCAATCGTGAGTAACACCTGCAATCTGCCTAGTCTCGGCCAAATGATGGGAAAGTTGGTAAATTCCTAGGTTAGTTACATTGAAGAAAGGTCGGGTTATATTGCTTATTTACACCTATTTAAGACCTTTTATGTCATTAACTACCCCTTTACACTTAATAATTCCCAAACCCAAAATCATAACTACCTCTTCTCCAAATAATTCTCTCTCTAAAACCTCCATTAAAGAAGAAGAAAGAGGTCAAGGTTTAGGACTCAAGAACTCAATTTTACACTCAATTTCATGAGAAACATTTAATCAAGGTATCGTAGTTTTGATTCATGGTTAAATTTTCATTCATGAAGTCCTCAAACTTTCAATTTCAAAGTTGGAAATTCTCCAAAACTAAGGGTTTTCATTCTAGGTCATGGATTCTTTCTCAAAACATTGTCATTGGTTTAATTATCACATATTAAGATTGAATTGTTGTTTTAAGATAAAATTCCCCATGAATCCATGATTTCTCCATAACCGTAATTTATGACTTTGATTTGGGTGAATTGTAGTAAGATGAATGTTATGCAATTGTTCTTGTAATGGTTTAGTTACTTGAATTATGTCATTATTCATGCCTAAATTGTAGTATTCTAGGTGTGTTGGTGAATTGTGATTTGTGGCCTTAAAGGGATAGTTATGAATATTGATGTATAATCATGATGCTTATGTATGTACTTTGTGATTTCAATGAAAGTAATGTGATCATGACTACAATGCAATTGTGTTATTATTGAAAGCTTATTCTCAATTATACACTTGTGAATGATGATGACATGTTGTGAAAGGTTTCTTCAATGTAATGTTATACCTTGAATTGGTAGGATTAGGGCATCCTCTTCTTGTGTAATTGAAAGTGATATGATGTACCTTGAATTTGTATGCTTAGGGCATCCTCTTCTTGGGTAACTATTGTATCTTGACTTAATGAATATTGAATCAGTAGACCTAATGGTGGTAGCCTTTTCATGTAATTAATAATGTACGTTGATTCGGTAGACCTAATTGTGTTAACCCTTTCATAAATGATTAATGAAGTATTATAAGGCTTTGTCTTGAACCGGTGGACCTAATGGTGGTAGCCCTTTCATGATGAGTCTATGAACTAATGTAATGCTGAACCTTGAAGTGGTAGACCTAATGGTCGTAGCCCTTTCCTCAGGATTCAAAGAGCTATCCTAATAATGTACCTTGAATCGGTAGACTTAATGGTGGTGTCCCTTTCATGTGTGTAATAATGTATCGGTCGGTAGACCTAATGGTGGTAGCCCTCTCAAGTATAATAATGTTAATGAGAATGAACTACTCTATGGGAATTTAAAGGTTAACACCGAGTGGATATTGTAAGGTGGAAGCTTTCCCCATGTTAGGCTGGGTTTCTATGAACACCTTCCTTATCCCATAACTATGTTCCCACATAGGTTATTAGCTAGTGGATTCACGCTAAAATGTTACCGTTCCTACCTTAGGGAAGTAGACCAACCCTTTACGGTGTGGGATAGACACCGGATTCCATGATTTGCTCACATGGTCTATGTCGGTTAATGCTTATTCCCATCATGTGAGTTACGTGCTATGGTTACTCAAGAGGTTCTATGAAGTGTGAGTAGTAGTATGGGATGCCATTCATACATTTCACAAGTAGGCTTTGAGAGTGTTATATATGGTGTGTTTCTCTAGTGTCATAATGTGTAATGAAATGAATGTGCTCATAATGAAGCTAATAAGAATGTTGACTTAAAGGCTTAATGTAAAGATGAATGTTTAACTTAGAACGTTATTATGAGTTTCTTTCCTTGTCATGAATTTTTAAATGAGAATGTTCCTTATCCATGATTATTGACTAAAGATGAGAATGAAGAATGGTAAGTATGCTATGGTGGCCTCAAAGTGGTACTTAGTATGAATGGTATTATGGGATGCCATTGCTACACAAGTATAGCTTAGGGTTACTTAAGATGATGTTCTATGTGTTATAATGACTTACATGTTAAATATGCTTGTATCTTATGCCTTTTATACTATAGTTCATGATGTTTCTCAAAATTGGCATATAGCATGGTTTTCAACCAAAATGTCCTTTTAGCATGATTTTTACATGGCTATCATACTTAGTACCTTTTTGTGCTAACCCATATTTTTTCTACATTTTACAAAGTGTAGGGTTTGGTGATATCAACTTCCATCCTTATGGATAGGTTCATAGTAGATCAAGAAGAGAAGTTATGGTGAGTCCTCATAGTATCCGAGGGCTTGTCCACCATTTCCTTTACATTTTATTATTATGTTTAGAGCTTTTGTATGGGCTGCGTCCCAAAGTTTTAGTCTTATAGTTCTAGTTGGTTTGAGACAAAGTATAGACTTCCGCTCATGTTTATAAAAGTCTTCGATTGTAAAAGAAAAAGTTTTTAAATTCCGTACCATTTTCTTATGTCTTATGTTATGAATGCTATGAGGCTTGTATGAGGCTCTTCAGAGTTTTGTACACTGTGTTACCTCCGGGGTGTAGGCTCGGGTTGTGACAGTTAATGAGGTTGAAAGACAATTAGATAGGAAAGTGAAAATCATTAAGCTAGATTAAGATGGTGAATACAGAAAGTATAACGAATCAGGACAATGTTCAGGTCCATTTGCAAAATTCCTCGAAGAACATGACATATGTGCACATTATACTATGCTAGGAATATTACCTCAATCAAATCGTGTTGCAGAAAGACGTAATCGAACACATACAGATATGGTTAGGAGTATGATGAGTAATTCCTCATTACCCAAATCACTGTGGATGTATGATCTTAAAGTTGTTGTATATTTATTGAGAATAATTCCTAGTAAGGCAGTTCTAAAGACTAGTTTTAAATTGTGGACTGGAAGGAAGCCTAGTTAAAGACACCTGCATGTTTGGGGTTGTCCAGCGGAAGCTAGAATTTATAATCCACATGAAAAGAAATTAGATTATCGAACAATAAGTGGTTACTTAATTTTATATCCAGATAAATCTAAAGGGTATAGGTTTTACTGTTCAAATCATAGGTCGAGAATTGTTGAAATATGTAATGCAAGATTCATTGAAAATGGTAAAGTTAGTGGAAGTGTTGAATAACAAAGTGTAGAAATTAATGAGGTAAGGGTAAATATTTCATTGTCCATGAATGTACCTACTTCCGCATCAGTAAAAAATGGTGTTCCTCTTGTTGAAGAACACTTTAACAATGTTGAACAACTTTTGGGTGAAACACTTCAAGACAAAATTAACTCACAAGTATCTAAGCAAATGAACCACAAATAGTGCCATTGAAAAATGTCAAAGTGATTGAAAATTGACCATTTCAGATGATTATGTGATTTATTTACAAGAGTTAGATTTTGACATTGGATTTAATAAAGATCCAATTTCATTTTCACAGGCCATAGAAAGCACTCAGTCTAATAAATGTATTGTTGTTTATGAATATTTTGAGAATAAAGTGTCTATTATGATAATGTTGTTGTGTCATTGGAAGGACAATCACACACACATACACGCCCATGCATAAACATGACTATGATATGACTAAGATGTTGATTGTATTATTGAATCTTGATATTCCCCTTATCTAATATGCTAATTCTAGATGTTTGGGATTAGTTGATTCATAGCCCTTGGAGGGAAAATTATGAAGGTTTGTACATGTTGACAAGAATTATGTATGAACTCATGATTCACTTAAAAAGTGAAGATCCTGTGACTATTGTGTAATTGTGGTGGTTGTTGAAAGGTCATTCTCCCCTTACCCTTACACATGACTATGCACGAATTGTCTAGGACTATGATAATGTTGTTGTGTTTATTGAAAGGCTATTCTCATGAAATACCATGAACAAGATGTGAAAGGCTCACTCACATATTAATGATTCTAAGGTTGAAAGGACATTATCACCTAATGAATCCATGAGCTACCATGACATTGTATTGGACTGTGTGTTAAGTCACCCTTCCATAAACAATGAACTGAAGTAAAGGTTTAACATGAATACTATAGGGAATTATGCTTAGCACCGAGTGGATATGGAAAGCGAGGTAAAGTCCCTCCCATCAATGTAATAGGCCGGGTCATCTAAAGTAAACTCATGAGATAAAAGCTCTCCCTTCAATGCAATAGGCGAAATTTCTAAAAGAAATCTCCCTATCCCATAACTATGGGCCCACATAGGTTCTTAGCTAGTGGATCCACCTAAAAGCTAAACATATTAGTTCTACCTTAGGCAAGTAGGACACCTTTTTTCGGTGTGGGGTTTCATGACATCGGATTCCACGTAAGCTCATATAGTCTATGTCAGTTAAGGCTATTTCACTACATGACAAGAACATGAACCATGACATGAACAATAAAAAGAACATGGGTTATTTACTATGGTTCCTCAAGAGGTTCTACTTAGTATGAATGGGGTATGAGACTTCATTCATGCATTGCACAAGTAGGCTTTGAGAGTGGGCATGGTAAATTTCCCTTATGACATGGTGACTATGAGATAATGCATGCTTTATTATGAATTATGAACATGAACATGAATATGAACATGGACTATACTTATGACTTCTTAGTGAGCTTTACTTAGTGTGAGTGGGGGTATGGGACTTCACTTACACATTGCACAAGTAGACTTATAAAGGGGTTGTGGTGTCGTTTCCTTATGCTATGAAGATATATGAACTTATGTATGCATGATATGGATTGTTGCTATGAGTGACTTTACTTATTACAAGATATGAACATGAATGTCTCCTTATGTATGAGTGTTGGCTATGGATAAGGTCAAGGTATGCTATGCATGATCATGGTAGTCTAGAAGTGATACTTACTGTAGATAGGATTATGGGATCCTATCTATGCATTGCAAAAGTATAGCTTAGAGTTGCTTATGTGATAGTTATATTATGATGATATGATCTTGGTATGTAACTATGTTTGTGAAGATTAGTGTATTCATTATGTGGTGTTGGAGACTATGCTTGTGATTATGATGATATCCTTTATGTTATGATGAATTGTGCATGGTTTGTCTTATGAGCTACATTCTCCAACTATTTCAAAGATGATGTTCAGAAGTGGCATATAGCATGGCTTCAAATAAAATGTCCCATTTATGCATGTTTTAAGGATTTTTATGCATGACTTCCATACTTAGTACATTTTGTGCTAACCCCATATTTCTACATTTCTATAAGTGTAGGGTTTGGAGATATTGGATTCTATCCTCGTGGCTAGGACTATAGTAGATCAAGAAGAAGAATATTGGTGAGTCCTCATAGTATTCGAGGGCTTGACCATATATATGTCCTTTATGTCTTTATTTTATGTTTTAGACTTATCTAAGGGTTATGTCCCTAAGATTGTATTCAAGTGTTTTATTCCAAGTATTATAGATGGTTTGAGATATAGTGTTATAGATTCTCTCTCATTTTATAAAATACTTCGATTGTAAAGAAAAGTTTTAAATTTCGAACTATTTTCCTATGCTCTTATGTTCAAGATATGCTATGAGGTTTGTATTAGACCCCTTCAAGGTTGAGTACGTCATGTTACCTCTAGGAAGTAGCCCTAGGTCATGACAAACATGGTATCAGAGCACAAGATTTTGGGATGGTTTTAGGATGTCTCAATCCACGTCTAGTAGAGTCTTGTTCATAAATGTGAAGCGCACCACATTTATGAATAGGAGGCTATCAGATGTTAGGAAAACTTCACTTCTTCATTCTCTAAGTCGTGCCTTAGAGTTTAGATTGATTAGGTCTTTCTCCTAATGTGTGCACTATGGTTTTAAGGATATGACTACTTGAAGGGCTCGTGTTGAAAGGAATGAGGAAGACAAAGTGGAGCAAGAGGTTCCTCTCCAAACTCCTATTGTCCCTATAGGGGAGTATGTGTCTAATGAGAAGATTAGGTATGATTTTCTATTGTTGACTCAAGTCGGGATAAATATTCTAGAATTCTATGGGTCAAAGATAGAGGAAGATCCTCTAGAGTTTATAGATGAGATCTCTAGGGTGTTGAACATTGTAGGAGTAACTCTGGTAGAGAAGGCAGAATGGGTCGCTTACCAATTGAAGGATGTTGCTCTAATATGGTTATTCAATGGAAAGGAGTGAGGCCGGTAGAAGCGGGCCCCATGGAATGGGAAAGATTTAAGAATGGGTTCATTGATAGGTTTTGCCCTTTAGAAATGAGCGAGGCTAAGATACTTGATCTTTTTAACCTTTGCCAAGGTAGGATGAGTGTTAAGGAATATGCTTGGGTGTTCATTAAGTTGTCAAGATATGCTCCATCCATAGTGGCCAACCCTAGGATGAAGATGAGTAAGTTTGTGTCGGGGGTATCTGACTTGATAGTTGAAACGACCCGTAAAATGAATAGGTGAAACTAGAGCCTAACGAGTTTGTCTTTGAGTTGATGTGAGGTTTGAAGTGGTAGGATGTTGTCCCGAGCTTAGGTTGAGGGGTTAAATCTCAAGGTAAGACTCCCCAAGGACCACCCAAGGGGTCCTTGAGAAGGACCTAAAGCCTAACCCCCAAGAAACCAAAAAGCTGTCAAATTGAGGGTCATCTATGGATGGGACCTACGCCCCATAGTTCCATCCATGCCCCATGGATGGCCTCCGTCGGTGAAGGTCCCAAAATGTAGGTTGCAGAACCAAACCACGGCTTGCCAGTATAGCCGGTGGACCCACCCAGGGTCCGTGGGTGGGGGTTCGTGGTTTGCACCTGGTTAGCTGTCAAGGCTCGGCCAATGGTGGGGTAAATTGGTAAATTCATTTTAAGGTTAGTTGAGTTAATGGACGGTTATTATTGGTTTGTTAATGTATTTTAAGGGTTTTTAAAGTATTAATCTCTCTTTTAGAATTCAAAATTTCAAAACACTCCAAAAATAGAAACCTCTCCTCCAAAAATTCTCTCTCTAGAAACCTCTATTGGAGGTGAAGGATTCAAGCTCTCAAGCTCAAGTTTTCAAATTTTCAAAGAAAATTTCGTGGAGTTCTTCCATAAAAGGTATGGTAGTCTTCATCCTTGACTTAATTTCTTTCAATGAGCCAATTTCAAAGTTGATTTCAAGTTTCCAAGTTTCCCCAAAAACATAGGGTTTTCAATTTATGCACGGGTTCCATTCCAAACATTTACAAAAGTTTTATATGATATGAATCATGGTTTAATTGATGATTGAATGGTGAATTAAGATGATTTTTCCCTTGAACCCATGTATTCCCCTAAGTTCTTAAGTTGTGATTTGAGATTGAGAATTGATTGATCATGAAATATGTTGAATTGCTTATGTTTGTATTGAATTAGTTGTTTAATCATGTGAATTCCCTTAGTTATTGTAGTATCTTAGATGTATGGGTTGATTTTGATTCATAGTCTTTGAAGGCAAGTTCATGAATGATCTATGTATGAATATGATGTGAAGTATATGTGTTTGATCTCAATGAAAGTTTTATGATCATGTTAAGAATGTAATTCTGGTGATTGAAAAAATATTCTCAATTAAACCTTATGAATGATGAAAATATATGTGAAATGTTATCCTCACATACTCAGACACATTCACGAATGAATAATGAATGGAGTTTTCTATGATTATGTTAATTATAAAGTATTGATTGAAAGGCTATTCTCAATTGTACTCTAATGAATAATAATGACATGTTGTGAAAGGACTTTATCACAATATGCGGATCTTAGTTGAAAGTCTATTCTCATATTTGAATCTATGTGCTATATATCTAATGAATGGATGTTGGGTTTGAGATAGATGCCCTCACGTAAGTTGAGGTGGGGTATCTAGTAGAAATCTCTTATCCCATAATAATGAACTAATGTAATGAATGTCATGTACTCCGTGGGGAATAATGCTAAGCACCGATTGAATAGTGATATGAGATGGAAGCTTTCACGTGAGTTGAGGTGGCGTTTCTAGTAGCAATCTCTTGAGATGGATGCCCTCACGTAAGTTGAGGCGGGGTATCTAGTAGTAATCTCCCTATCCCATAACTATGTGCACATAGGATGTTAGCTAGTGGATCCACCTAAGCTAAAAAGTAATGGTCCTACCTTAGGCAAGTAGGAATCCCTTATTCGGTGAGAGTGATGATGAGTCCACAATTTGGACTCATTTATGGCTTTATTTTAATAGATTTAGTGTCCTAAATTTTTTATCTTATGCCAATAACTGATATAAATCCTTGATTTCCAGTTATGTGGATTGAGGAACAAAGCATGGACACTAATGTGTAAAAAGGAACAAAACGAGCTAAAGGAATCAAGAAAAGAAGGCCTGGTGATCGCCAATGTCACTCAGCGAAACGCCAAATGGCCACTCTACCGCCTAAAGTTACAGAATGCTGGAGCTGAACTGAGGTAACTTCAGTGAGCGGCAAATCAACTTATTGAATTGCTGATAATTTTGGCGAAAGATGACCAGGTCGCCAAAAGGTACTGATGGAGACCCAAGCAAGTGCTGATGGGTGATATAAAAGGAGATAGGGCCACTCGCATAATCATTCGGTGACCCTGACCTAGATCACCTAAAGTTACATTAGCTGGGCCAAAAAGGAGTGAAAAATGAAGGAGAGATGACAAATAATTGGCGAGTCGCCAAACAGTCGGCGAAGCCTGACTTACCTCGCCGATTGGTTTTAAACGGTCACACCTCAACCTTGTTTAAATTGATTTTTGCTAGAGAGAGAAAGCATTTAGAAACATCAGAGATAGAAAATTGAGAGCAAAAATATTATCATTGTGGTTTATAAGGGATTTTAGCAGATGTTGATTTTCTTATTTTTTCTAAGTGGCTAAAACCCTTTTCTTGGGGTTTTGACTATGAAGCCAATTGTTGAGTTTTACTAAGTGGGTGTCATTGAATTGCGAATAGTGGTGTTAATTTGAAGTGGGTCTGAGTTTCTGCTCCATTTTGAGGTCGTTTTGCATGTTTAGTGTAACAAGTCTAGTGTTGTGTGCTTGCTCGATAGAGAGGTGCAAAGCCAAAGTAGCAAACTTAGCATTCTTAGTAGCGAGTTACCATGATTTTAGCTTGATAAAGTGAAACATGGGATCTATCCTTTACATGCAGCTCGAGAGAGTGGATTTGATGAGGACAAAGGGCTGGGCATCTTCCCATTAGTGTTGAAGTTCGAGGGAATTTGACATAGAAAAGGTAATTGTTCGAGAGAAAGTTACTTTACATATGGTCCAACCTACCCACGACAAATTATCCTATTGTGAACATCAATATTCACCCTCTAAGTTAAAATTCGACAATTGGTTGGTCAATTCCCCAAGTTTTACTTTACTATTTGATCATTTCGTGTTGAAGTATGAAATTGGAGTGATATATCGAAATTTGATATTTGAAACTAAAAACAAAAAGGTGTAACACATGCTCAATTGAAGAGATTGTTGTCATACTTTCATCATTGAATTTGAAGGAAAAACTACTTCCTGTGGGATTCGACCACAACTCACTTAGTTGGGTTATATTACTGACTAACGATCGTTGGCAATTAGTGTTGGATGAAGTGTCCTGATACGTTAATCAAAATGACTCCACTGCCGGGGAGTAGCAATACTTAGAGTTCTTTGATCGAAAATTTGACACTTTTGAATTGGTTGGCTGTAGTTAGTTGGATTAGGCTGCTTGGTGTAAGTGTGTTCAGACTACATAGAAGCAAGAATGAGTGAGGGAACAATGAATGATAGTCAATCTGGTCATCGGGATGGTATCGATCATATCAATAGTGTTTACAACCCAGCTCAAGCAGGTGAAACAAGTGCAATTTGCATACCATAAGCTAATGGAAATACAACATTTGAAGTCACTAGCACAACTCTTCAACTCCTCCAAATGAGGGGACTATATGGAGGGCTACAACATGAAGACCCACATGAGCATATAAGAAATTTCACAGAGGTATGCAGCCCATTTTCGTTCAAGAATGTGTCACAAGAGTCAATCCGGCTTCGGTTGTTCCCACTATCCTTAACGGGGGAAGCTAGCAAGTGGTTAGCCGAGTTACCAAACATATCCATCACATCATGGGAGGAATTGGTTATAGCATTCAAACAAGGTTCTTTCCTCCATCAATGATGATGAAAATTAGAGACGATATTCAAGGTTTCAAGTGATGGGAGGGGGAACCCATCCATGAATCATGGTGAGGTTTAAGAAAATTTTACTTAAATGCCCCACTCATAGGCTACCAAATGATTTGCTACTCCAATATTTTTACTGGATTCTTGATTCGGTTAATAAAATAGTGGCTGATCAATTGGTACGAGGGGGAATAATGTCACAATCATTTGAGGTGGCTTCATTTCTTCTTGACGACATGACGAAATAAACCAAGCGTGGTACACTCATGAGGATCAAGTCTCTCCTTTTTTCTTTAGAATGACGCAAGAACAACTTGATAAAGAAAGAGAAAGGGATGCAAACATCAAGAAAATGTTAACCCAAATGGAGGTTTTACAAGAGCACATGATGAAGAATTCGGACAAATCGCGGGGGATAAGTGGAGTTTTTAGAGTTGAGGAGGGTTTTCCTCTGGTTATTCAGAGCAGGGGGAGAATCAAGGTTGGAAATCCAAGAGATGCGAGGAGGATTTCAACCCACGCTATTGTTAGTGAGGTGGGAATCAAGGGTGGAACTATCACAAGGGACAAAAGCAAAGGAAGTACTATCAAGATTTGGGTTGAGCAATGTAATTAATGGAGAAGGGAAGATGACCATGAAGAGAGCCATATTTACGCGAGTGAAATCCCAAAAGCAAAAGGAACTGCAAGTAGCCCCCGAGTGGATGATTTGTTGACGCGCATACTTGATAAAGTGGAAGGTTCGGATGATTTGCTGAAGGGGATGAATTATGATTTTTCATCATTGAACAATAAAGTGAACTCTAATGCAGATGTAATGAAGATACTTGAAGGTTAGTTGGGTTTACTTTTAGCACAATTGAAACCAAAGTTCACAATGGATGATGACAATAAAGAGCTGGTTGTGGTTACTTGTAGCGGAAAGGTATCAACATGTAATGTGACGGGAAATGAAGAAGCTCAAAAGCCTGAAGAAGATAAAGGCATGGAGGAACAAGAGATACCTATCCATCAAAGCATTGCCAAAGAACCACAAAGAGAAGTGGAACAACACGTTCCAATCCCAAGAATCATGCAACCTTTACCCAAAATACCTCCCCCATTTCCCCAACGCATAAAGAAGAAGAATGACAATGATAAGTTCTTGTCGGTGTTTAAGACATTATCAATTAATCTCCCCCTTGTGGAAGCATTGTTGGAAATGTTGGGATATGCCAAGTTCATGAAAGAGTTAGTCACAAAGAAGAGGAGCTTAGTCACCTTGAGGAGGAGCTCCCTCATTCATTACTTCCTCTTCCACTTTCCTTGCGGGCGTCCTTCTTGTATTCATATCCTATAAACATAAGGGAAGGATAAGGAAAATGACACTTATAGAACATACACTCTAAGTCACGACTTCAAGAAAACGAAAGAAGTGTAGCTTTCTATCGTCCTATAGCTTCTCGCTCATAGATGTGTCGCGACTCACACCGATGAAAAAGACTCTAGTAGACGTGGCTTGTGAGACTTCTACCCTAAAAACTATTTCCAAAATCTTATGCTCTAATACCAAGTTTTTCATGACCCGAGAGCACCCCCTAATTGTAACACGGCGTACTCAACCCAGAAGGGGTCTAATACAAGCCTCTTAGCATTCATAACATTTCACATATAAAAATTGTAACACCTCAAAAACCAGACCCAAAATTTTCTTCTAGAAATATACCTGAAGCAGTGAACCATGGCAGGTTTCACAGATCGTGATAGGTTCCGTGGTCCGTAGACCTGCCCTTGGTCTTGACTTGGAAGTCACCAGGCCCAAAAATCATACCACGAGCACCTTCACGGTCCGTGGTCTTGATGATGGGCCATGGTGGCTCCCGTAGAGTCGAGGCAGTGAACCTCCCTAGCCAGCCCCGTAGACCGCCACGCCTAAGTGAGGACCACGAGGACTTTCACGGTCCGTGGTCTTTCACACGGCCTGTGGGGGCATCCGTGGAGCCTTACCAGTAAGCCCCCTAGCAAGTCCCTCCAGACCACAGCCCAAGTGGAGACCACGAACACTTTCACAGTCCGTGGTAGGGGTCGTGGACTCAGACCCTCAACTAGTAGTCACCAAGTCCAGACCATGATCTACTTCATGGTCTATGGTCCCTTTCACGGTCTGTGAAAGTGGACCTGGTCAGTCCGTCTGCAGTTTAAGTCAGGGTTATTTCGGTCTTTTCCTTATTCGTTGGACACCTAAACTATGTTGTTTTAATCCTAAATTTCATGGTTTTAGTCAGTTTAAGCCTAGAAACTTAACTAGAACTTACCCAAGTTAGATCTTTAATCAAAACATAGAAAATTAGAAGTAAAGGAGAGAAAGAGGCGACAAACCCTAAGTTCAAGAACACAACAAGTTTCCTCTAGTTCCATCCCCGAAATCGAAATATTTCTCCGTGGAATTCATCACTAGGTATGTAGGATTTCATTAGTGGGTTCCTTTCACCCATTAGGTCCTTAGTTTTTAGTCTGTTTCTTGATTCCCTTATTATGACTAGACCTAGGGTGTCTTGAATGTTAGAATTGTTGGGTTCTTAGCTGTTAGAATGATACAAATTAGATCAGTACGTTAATATTCAGTTTATTGCATGAATTCCAGAACACTAGCTATGTATTTCTTTAGTTCTTGAATTACACATGCTAGGTCAGGTATTTTAGTTATTCAGTTATAGATGCCTCAGTTATTAATGCATCAATAGCTGTTTAATTGTTGCATCCTCAGTTTGCATGTTCAGTTTGAGCTATCCAGTAACTTACAGAAATTTAGTCATAATGTGTACATTACTCAATCCATTGGGAGTAGCCTAATATCTAGTTGGACTAAGGTTTAGCGTACCTAAATAGTCTCAGAACTACTAGCCACGTAGGTTGTAAGTCCTCTATGTGGGCATCATTTTAGTGATAACGCTAGCATGCCTCTACGCCTTTGGCCGGGTGTATTGGGTCCTCTCGATGGTGCTATACACGAACTCCACAGTTAGGTCATCTGGTTTTATTTCGGTTATTAGTAGCTCCCATAGTTCAGTTAGATTCTATTGCATTGACCATGTATCAATATATTCAGTATTTAGTCTCAGCATGTTATAAATTGGTCTTTGCATTCAGTTAGCTCAATATCCAATATCTATATCTTGTTCAGATTATATCATTACTTATTTGGTTTGTTCAGTTATATGTTATTTCAGCTTTATACTTTCCTGCATGCTCAGTACCTTTCTAGTACTGACGCATACTCTATGCTACATCTTCTCATGATGTAGGTTCTGGTTCTCAACATCCACATCACGCTTAGATCGGTTCCCAATCTCTAGTTCAGCATAATTATTGGTGAGTGCTCATTCTCCGAGGACAATAGTCATGAGTTTCTTATCAGTATTTTCAGTCCTTTAGTTTCAGTTTCTCTAGACTTAGCTGGGGCCTGTCCCAACATTTCTAGTCAGTTAGAGGCTATTTTCAGACATAGTTAGATTCAACTTAGTATTGAGTTAGTATCTTCTTTGTATTAAACTCATCATTTTTCATTTATCTTAGTTATAGTATATGGGTTTTCCCCATCATATCAGTTTTATTTATGATTTAGATTCCACATCAGTTATTATTATCCTTAGTATGCTCATGTCATGCCAGTAGAGTTAGTTTGGGACCACCTGTGATCCTAGGTCCCGTGTCCGCGTCTCGGGGGTAGCTCGGGGCATGACAATCTTAGTATCAGAGCACGAGGTTTAAGAATCCTAGGACATCTTGAAAGCCTTAATTAGTAGAGTCATTTTCATGGGTGTGAAGTGCACCACATCTAATGAGAAGGAGGCTACGAAATGTTTTAGGAAGAATCTTCATTTTCCTGTTACTCTTATCATGCGTAAGGTATGAGCTAATTCTATTCTAACTCGACATTCTACGTTTCAGTGATCATGATTCCCCGTAGAGATAACGCCAGAAATGCAAATGCCAGGAATGCAAATGTAGCTCCTCCACTCCCTGATCAAGAAGTCTCGAATGCAGAATTCAGGAACGCCATTCAGAAATTGGCTTAGAGTGTGGCCAACCAGAAAAATTAGCGGGTTCCAGTTCAGGCAAATGCCAATGTTTGGTCAGCTACAGCTAGAGTGCAAGACTTTGTTATGATGAATCCATCAGAGTTCTTATGATCGCAAGTTGGAGAAGATCCCAAAAACTTCATTCATGAGGTCAAAAAGATCTTTGCAGTGATGCAGGTAACTGGGAATGACCGGGTTGAGTTAGCATCGTATCAACTGAAAGATGTAGCTCATATCTGGTATACTCAGTGGAAGGAGAAGAGGGGTACATATGCAGCTCCTATTACTTAGGATTGTTTTAGCGAAACCTTTCTGGACATGTTTTTCCCCATAGAGTTGAGAGAAGCAAGGGCCCAAGAATTTATGAACTTAAGGCAGGGTAACATGACGGTCCAAGAGTATGGGATCAAGTTTAACCAACTCTCAAGGTATGCTACCCACATGGTTGCTGATTCCAGGGATCAGATGAATAAGTTTCTCTATAGAGTATCAGACTTGGTGAAAATAGAGTGTAGAAATACCATGTTACTTGAAAGTATGAGCATCCCTAGGCTCATGAATCATGCTCAGCAGGTTGAGGGTGATAAGCTTAGGGAACAGGCTAAGGAGAGCAAGAAAGCTAAGAGAGGCAACTATGACCTATTCTCAACAGAATTCAGGTGGTGGAAGTCGCTCTCAATTTCAGCAGAAGTCTTCGACTCCAACACCTTCATCAACCAATGTCCCATCCTCCAAGTTCCGGAATAATCAGAAGGGTGGAGCATCAAGCTTTAAGTTTCAAGGTAGTATTTCAGGCACCAAAACCTACCTAACTTAGCCTAAGTGTGGTAAGAACCATCCGGATGAGTGTCTTGCAGGAAAAGAAGGATGCTTTGGGTGTGGTCAGTCTGGTCACAAGTTAAGGGATTATCCATCTAAACAGGGTCTACGACGCAATACTAATCAAGCCCAGTCTATAACTTCAGCAGCATCAACAAGTCACCCAACTCAACAGGGTAACTCTTCTGGTACAGGTGGTGGACAGCGCCAAAACATGCTCTAATGCTCTTTAGGCTCGCCAAGATCAAGAAGATTCTCCTTATGTAGTAACTGGTATGTTACAAATTTTTAATCTCAATGTTTATGCTTTATTAGATCCAGGGGCTACTCTTTCTTTTGGAACTCCTTATATAGCAGTCCAATTCATTGTTAGTCCAGAAACTCTCCTAGAACCTTTCTCAGTCTCTACTCCAGTCGGTGACCCAGTTTTAGCTAGACGGGTATACATAAATTTCCTTGTGACAGTCTCTTAGAAAGTCACCTCAGCAGATATTATAGAGTTAGAAATGGTAGACTTCGATGTCATTCTAGGCATGGATTGGCTACATTCCTGTTATGCCTCAGTCGATTGTAGAACTAGGATTGGTCATTTTTAGTTTCTAGGTGAACCAATCATAGAATGGAAGAGTAGTAGCTTAGCGCCTATGGGTCGATTCATTTCTTACCTGAAGGCTAGAAAGGTGATCTCTAAGGGTTATCTCTATCATCTAGTTCAGGTTAAGGATTCAAGCTTCGAAACCCCATCTCCTGAGTCAGTTCCAGTGGTTAATGAGTTTGAAGAAGTGTTTCCAGAAGATCTTCCCGAAATCCCTCCCGATAGGGAAATCAACTTTGTAATTGATCTTATTCCAGATACCCAGCCTATCTCTATTCCTCCTTACAGAATGGCTCCAGTTGAGCTTAAGGAATTGAAAGAGCAGTTGAAAGACCTTCTAGATAAGGGCTTCATCATACCTAGTATTTCGCCATGGGGTGCACCAGTGTTGTTCGTAAAGAAGAAAGATGGTTCTCTCAGAATGTGCATTGACTATAGGTAGTTAAACAAGGGCACAATCAAGAATAATTACCCTATCCCCACGATTGATGACTTGTTTGACCGACTTCAGCGTGCTAGTCATTTCTCAAAGATAGACCTCAGATCGGGTTATCATCAGCTTAAAGTTAGAGATAGTGACATTCCGAAGATAGCCTTCAAAACTCGGTATAGTCATTATGAATTTGTAGTCATGTCATTTGGACTAACCAATGCTCCTGCAACTTTCATGGATTTGATGAACAGAGTGTTCAAGCAGTACTTGGACTTGTTCGTTATCGTCTTTATTGATGATATCCTCATTTACTCTAGGAATGAGGAAGAACATGCGATTCATTGGACAGTTGTTCTGCAAACTCTCAAAAGTCACCAGTTATTTGCAAAATATAACAACTGCGAGTTTTGGTTACTATCAATTACTTTCCTTGGGCATATTGTGTCTAGTGAATGAATTCACGTAGATTCCCAGAAGATAGTAGCAGTGAAACAATGTCCCAGACCTACCTCTGCTACAAATATCAGAAGTTTCTTGGGTCTAGCGGGTTATTACAGAAGGTTCGTGGAAGGATTTTCATCCATAGCCTCGCCATTGACTAGGTTGACTCAGAAGATAGTCAAGTTTCAGTGGTCAGATGATTGTGAGAAAAACTTCGCAGCATTGAAAACTAAGTTGACTTCAACTCCTGTTTTGAATCTACCAGAGGGTTCAGACGGTTTGTCTTTTATTGTGATTCATCTAGAGTCGGCCTAGGTTGTGTGTTGATGCAGTGGGGTAAGGTTATAGCTTATGCTTCCAGACAACTTAAGGTGCATGAGAAAAATTATCCAACTCATGACCTCGAGCTTGCAGCGGTGGTGTTTGCACTCAAGATTTGGAGGCACTACTTGTATGGTGTTCATGTTGATGTGTTCATAGACCATAAGAGCCTTCCGTATGTGTTCACCGAGAAAGAGTTGAATCTTCGCCAGAGAAGATGGCTTGAGTTCCTCAAGGATTAGGACATGAGTGTGCATTACCATCCTGGTAAGGCAAATGTAGTAGCACATGCCCTTAGCAGACTATCTATGGGTAGTGTAGCATATGTTGAGGAAAAAAGAAAGGAGCTAGAAAAGGATGTTCACAGACTTACTCGCCTAGGAGTTCTTCTTATGAGCATATCAGATGGTGGTGTAATGGTTCAGAATAGGGCAGAATCTTCTTTGGTAGTGGAAGTTAAGGAAAAGCAAGACAGTGATCCGATATTACTTGAACTCAAGGGTGCAGTCCACCAATAGAGAGTTGAGGTTTTCTCCCAAGGGGGAGATGTTGTGCTTCGCTACCAGGGTCGATTATGTGTTCCTAATGTGGGTGAGTTGAGACAACAAATTCTTGAAGAGGCCCATAACTCCAGATATTCTATTCATCCAGGTGCCACTAAGATGTACCGCGATCTGCGGAAAGTCTATTGGTGGAATGGTATGAAATGAGATATAGCAGATTTTGTGGCTAAGTGCCCCAATTACCAGCAAGTCAAGGTAGAACATCAGAAACCATGAGGTATGACTCAAGAGATTGACATTCCTACTTGGAAGTGGGAAGCGATCAATATGGATTTAATCACAGGTTTACCTCATACTCACAGACATCATGACTCCATTTCGGTTATTGTTGATAGAGTTACTAAGTCTTCTCGCTTTTTGGCGATCAAGACTAAAGATTCGGCGGAGGATTAAGCCAAGCTTTACATTAATGAGATTGTGAGGTTGGAAGGAGTTCCTTTGCCTATCATCTCAGATAGAGGTCCTCAGTTTACCTCTCATTTCTGGAAGTCATTTCAGAAGGGTCTTGGTACTTAGGTTAACCTTAGCAAAACATTTCATCCACAGACGGATGGTCAGGCAGAGTGTACCATTCAGACCTTAGAGGACACGTTGAGAGCTTCTGTGATCGACTTCAAGGGTAGTTGGGATGATCACTTTCCTCTTATTGAGTTTGCCTACAACAATAGTTACCATTCCAGCATTCAGATGGCCTCTTATGAGGCATTGTATGGGCGTAGATGTAGATCTCCTATGGGATGGTTTGAAGTAGGTGACCATATTCAGTCCATTATGCTATGGAGAAACTGCAACTCATCAGAGATAGACTTAAGACAGCCAAGAGTCGCCAGAAGTCTTACGGAGATGTAAAAAGAAGGGAACTAGAGTTCCAAGTTGATGATTGGGTTTTCCTGAAGGTGTCACCTATGAAGGGGATGATGAGGTTTGGGAAGAAAGGGAAGCTCAGTCCCAGATATGTAGGCCCTTATCAGATCTCAAAAATGATTGGTAAAATGGCTTATGAGTTAGAGTTGCCAGCAGATTTGGCAGCAGTGCATCCAGTTTTACACATTTCACTATTGAAGAAGTGTGTGGGTGATCCAACATCTGTAGTGCCATGAAAGAGTATGGATGTGAAGGATAGTCTCACTTATGAAGAGGTACCATTTGAAATACTTGATCGTCAGGTTCAAAGGTTGAGAAACAAAGAATTCGCTTCAGCCAAGGATTTGTCGAGGAGTCAGTCCGTAGAGGAATTACTTGGGAAGCAGAAGTAGCCATGAAGTCCAAGTATTCTCACCTCTTTCCTTCCGATTCCATTCCAGCTTGAGGTAATAATTCCTCTTTAGTTTTTCAGTCATTAATGCACTACTTCAGTCTTAGTATTTTGTTCCTTCAGTTTGTACTTGCATTTTGAGCGTATTTGCATGTTTTTGGAACTCAGTTCAGTCAGAAATCAGCGTTAAGTGTTTAGTGGTAAGGTTGATGCTCGTTCCCTCCATTTCAACTAGTTTAGTCTTCATTCAAGGACGAATGATCCCAAGGGGGAGATATTGTAACACCTCGAAAACCAGACCCAATATTTTTTCCAGAAATATACATGAAGCAGTGAACCACGGTTGGGTTCACGGATCATGATGGGGTCCACGGTTCATAGACCTACCCGTGGTCTTGACTTGGAAGTCACCAGGTCCAGACATCAGACCATGAGCACCTTCACGGTCCATTGTCTTGATGATGTGACGTGGTGGCGCCCGTAGAGTTGAGGCAGTGAGCCTCCCTAGCCAGCCCCTTAGACCGCCACACCTAAGTGAGGACCAGGAGGACCTTCACGGTCCGTGGTCCTTCACATGGCCTATGGGGGCATCCGTAGAGCCTTACCAGTAAGCCCCCTAGCCAGTCCCTCCAGACCACAGCCCAAGTGGAGACCACAGACACTTTCATGGTCCGTGGTCCTTCAGACGGGCCGTGGTAGGGATCATGGACTCAGACCCTCAACTAGTAGTCACCAAGTCCAGACCACGATCGACTTCACGGTCCGTGGTCCCATTCACGGTCCGTGAAGGTGGTCGTGGTCAATCCATCTGCAGTTTAAGTTAAGGTTATTTCGGTCTTTTCCTTATTCATTAGACACCTAAACTATGTCATTTTAATCCTAAATTTTGTTGTTTTAGTCAGTTTAAGCCTATAAACATAACTAGAACTTACCCAAGTCAGATCAATAATCGAAACATAGAAAAGTAGAAGCGAATGGAGAGAAAGAGGTGACCAACCCTAAATTCAAAAACGCAGCAAGTTTCCTCCATTTCCAGCCCTGAAATCGACAGATTTCTCTGTGGAATTCGTCACCAGGTATGTGGGATTTCATTAGTGGGTTCCTTTCACCCATTAGGTCCCTAGTTTTCAGTCAATTTCTTAATTCCCTTATTATGACTAGACCTAGGGTTTCTTGAATCTTAGAATTATTGGGTTCTTAGCTGTTAGAATGATACAAATCAGATTAGTACGTTAATATTCAATTTATTGCATGACTTCCAGAACCCTAGCTATGTATTTCATTAGTTCTTGAATTACACATGCTAGGACAGATATTTTAGTTATTCAGTTATACATGCCTCAGTTATTAATGCATCAATATCAGTTTATTTGTTGCATCCTCAATTTGCATGTTCAGTTTGAGCTATTCAGTAACTTACAGAAATTTAGTCATAATGTGTAAATTACTCAATCCATTGGTAGTAGCATAATACCGAGTTGGACTAGGGTTCAGTGTACCCAAACTGTCCTAGAATAACTATCCAAGTAGGTTGTAAGTCCCCTCTATGGGCATCATTTTAGTGATCACGCCAGCATGCCTCTACACCTTTGGCCGGGTGTATTGGGTCCTCTCGATGGGGCGTATACACCAGACTCCACATTTAGCTCATGTGGTTTTATTATCGATTATTAGTAGCTCCCACAGTTCAGTCAGTTTCAATTGCATTGACCATGTATCAGTATATTCAGTATTCAGTCTCAGCATGTTATAAATTGGTCATTGCATTCAGTTATCTCAGTATTCAGTATCTATATCATTTTCAGATTATATCATTGCTTATTTGCTTTGTTCAGTTATATGTTATTGCAGCTTTATTCTATTCTGGATGCTAAGTACCTTTCAAGTACTGACGCATACTTTGCGCTACATCTTCTCGTGATGTAGGTTCAGGTTCTCAGCATCCAGATCACGCTTAGATTGTTCCCAATCTCCAGTTCAGCAGAATCAGTGGTAGTCCTCATTCTCTGAGGATAATAGTCATGAGTTTCTTTTCAGTATTTTCAGTCCTTTAGTTTCAGTTTTGCTAGACTTAGTTGGGGCTGTCCGAACATTTCTAGTCAGTTAGAGGATATTTTCAGACAAAGTTAGATTCAACTTAGTATTGAGTTAATATCTTCTTTGTATTAAACTCATCAATTTTCATTTATCTCGGTTATAGTATATGGGTTTTCCCCATCAAATTAGTTTTATTTATGATTTAGCTTCCACATCAGTTATTATTATCCTTAGTATGCTCATGTCATGCCAACAGGGTTAGTTTGGGATATTTGTGATTCTAGGTCTGTGTCGGCGTCTCGGGTGTAGCTTGGGGCGTGACAAAAATAGTGCGAAATTAAAAACTTTATCTAAAACCAAACTATCAAAAACCCATTTATAAAGCAGCGGAATACTAAGTCTCACATGGCCATCTTAGACAAAACATTAAACAAGATAGGGTCACGACCCTTTACAATCGAAGTCTTAACAAAAGTCTTAAAACATAAAGAAATAGAAACAATAAAAGTCCTTGTCCTCGATCTATGAGAACATACCAAGTCTTGGAGGAAAACTCTATGCAAGCACTTCAATCAATCACTTGCCGGAACCTACACTTGTAGTAAAAATTAGAGAGATATGGGTTAGCACACAAAACTTCACCAAGTATGATGACCATGCTAAATCATGCTTAAAAAGGGACTTTTTGTTTGAAAGTCATGCTCTCATACCATTTAGTAAAATTTCATGAACATTGAATAAAAAAGGCATAATATAAGTCACAACCAACATACAAGTCACCATTTCACATCAGAACAAGATCACATATAACCCTTTACCTTCTCCTTGAGCCTCCACCGCAAGTAACCCTCAAGCTATACCTTGTGCAATGTATGCGAAGCGTCCCATACCACCACCCACACTAAGGTACCACCTTAAGGTCACCAAAAGTGAACTTACCATTCATCCTTTCCACCTTTACACAATAAAGCATTTAAGAGACATAAAAATTACATCGGTCATATCATCACATTAAGACCAACATCTAAGACAACTCTAAGTCATACTAGTGCAATGTGTAAGTAGCATCCCATACTACTACTCACACTAAGTACTCCTTTGAAGTCACCATAAACAAGGCACATTCACATACAATAAGTCATTACAAGGAAGTAACTCATAATACAATCCAAGCATAGCATGCACCTTTACATTCTTATACTCATGAAAGGAATGCCACTAGCCTATCGATTCATGGTACATTGTCTCATTAATAAAGGAATGACACTAGCCTATCGATCCTAGAGTCTTCATTACATTAGATCATTTTTTAAAAGAATGCCTAAAGCCTTTCAATTCATAGCCATCAAGTCAAGGCACATTCATCACACATATATGAAAGGAATTCCATAGCCTATCGATTCATATTCATCAAGTCAAGACCCATTCACTATACATGAAAAGGATGCACGAACCTACCAATTCTAGATTCAACATTTATTATAGAAATCCTTCACATCACATTCAAATGTAAAATATCATGGTAATACTTCAATTCATCAAACTATGCCTTCAAGGCCATGATCATAATATACAAAGTAACTAAACATCTCCACCTTTCAAGTGGATCAACAATTCAAACACAATTCTAATTCAACAAGTAATTAGGTCAAACTTGCCATTTCAAGTCTATGATCACAAATCCTCAATTCACCAACGATTCACCATAATTAAACATAGATGATGATACAATTCAACAATCTAAATCAATCAAGCATACATCCACCATCATTCATTCATAATCAACAAACCCACTTCGTAAGTCACAATTTAGGAATTGAGAGAAATCATGGGTTCATAGAGTATTTTCATCTTAAATAATCAAGTAAACATCAATATAATCATAATTTATCATTTGAAAATGTTTGATGCAAGAACCCATGAGATTGAGTGAAACTTAGGTTTTTTCATAAACTTGAAACTTTGAAATCTATTTGGAAATTGACTCTAGGGTGAAAGATAACCCTAGATGAAGGATCACCATACCTTTATCTTGAAGAATACCACGAAATTATACCCAATATACTTCCTCTTCCAGCCCTAAGCCTTCTTCTTCTCTTGGTCTTCAATGGAGTTCTTAAAGAGAAAATATTTTGGGAGAGAGGGTTTTGATTTGGGGAATTTGAAGAATGAAATCTAAAATAATAGTTTATTGTTTTAATACTCTTAAAATACCTTAATATACTTAAAATAACCGTCCATGCACTTAAAAAGACTTGGGGTGAATTTACCGATCCAACCCTACACTTGGCCGCACCCTTGACATAATTGCAAACAGTGACTCCCGCCCTAGACTCACGGACTGTGAGCCCACTCACGGATCGTACTATTGGTCCATGTTCTGGGGATGGGAGTGGTATTATGGGGTCTTGACCTACGGAGGCCATCCACAGGGCGTGGATGTACCTACTGGTCGTGAACCCCATTCGTAGGTCATCCAAAATTCCAGCTTTTTGATGATCTTGGGATCTTGGGGGTTAGGCTTTAGGGTCCTCCTCAAGGACCCCTAGGGTGATCCATGGGGAGTCATACCTTGACGTTTAACCCCTAAACCCCTTAACCATGACTCGGGTCAACATTAAAAACCCTCAAACGTCACACCAAACTCAAACACACACACGTTAGGCTCTAGTTTTACTAGTTCATTTTTTAGGGTCGTTACATGTCATCACTATCACACTTTACCTTCTTTCCCCTGATGAATACCTGATCCACCGACTTGAATGTGGTAGCTTTTCTCTTCCCTTGTAGCACTAGGGCTCTGTAGGTAGTGTAAATTCCTGGACCTAATTAGAAATGTAAGGGCCACAATGTGTAGTGAATATTTTAAACTTGTGGGACTTCATTGTGCTCCAAATCTCTAGGTATCTTTCTATCATTCCATCTGTAGACAGCCTCTTCTCCTCGATGATGGTCCTCAATCTCTCAGCCTTCGGTCTATTCATGGACCTATGAGAAGGCCCTTGTACATGTGGTGCTTGGACCGAAGCCTGGTCTGTGACAGGAGGAGGAGTAGCATTCTGGGGTACCCGGATCCTAGAAGGATCATGCATCCTCCTAAAGTGAAGTTCATCTCTCCTAGCCAACAGTAGATGATCATCCTCAGGCTCAGAAGTACTAACATGAGGGTACTGATGCTCACCTTCACTTTCAGATATGGTGAGGTGAGTGGAGTACACTCCCTAATTATCAGAGGTGACCTCTGGTGACTCAGAGGCTGGTGCTTTTCCTTTGCATTTACCCTTCCCACCTGTGGTGAGAAATTTTGTAGCCTTTAGCTTGGATGCAACTGCATCCTCGTTGATTGTGATACCATTTGGCCTCTTGCGGGGCGGCATGTCTCAGCCTGCTACCTTTGGTCTAGCCATATCTGCAAAGCACATGAGAAATAGTTAAAAATAATTCAAGGAAAATGCATAAAAGATGCTACGGAAAAACTTGCCAAACTGATCGGCGAGTAGTCGAGTCACTTAGGTGAGCCAAATTGGGCTCACTGAAAAGACTGGCTCAAAAATTTCTAAGAAAAATTGCATGTTGGCGATGAGAAGGGCCTTTCGGTGAATCACCGACCTCATTCGGCGAGCACATACTAGCTCGCCAAAAGTCACAGTGTATTTTAGGGTTAGTGGCATAGAAAGGGTGATCAAAGAGGACTTTCGGCGAATCGCCGCGTGCGCTCGACAAGCTCATGCTTCTCATCGAAAGTTACAAAATCAAAAACAACCAAAGCATGAAATTAAGGGCAAACAAGGGGTATTTCAGTAAACCTCCGAGTGGTTCAGAGAGCTCGACCCAGCTCGCCAATCTGCTAACCTGCCTATTTTTGACCCAGACTTCCAAAATCAAATGTGCAGCCCCCGAAAGAAAAATCAATCAACACACCCACTCAATTAGGCTCAGACCCATTAGACCCATTAGAACCATTAGAACCATGCCCCCGGGGTACTTAGACTTCCCCCGGTTTAGCCAAAATTGGTCATTTCATGACTTTACCCCTTAAGAATGACGTCAAATGCTCCATCATTGGGAAAAGCACGTCATTTAGCACAATTTGGGTTACTCAGACTTCACCCGACTAGACCCAACAACAAAATACCACCACCCAACAATTTATGATTAAATTTAAAGCATGCCATTCAGGAAATTAACAATTCAGGCACGACAAACTAGCACACATTTACGAATTTAGAGAGCCCAACACATATCAACACAATTGATAACAATGCATTTGAGTTTAACCGCTAATTACGAGTTTGGGGTTTGGAAAAACCATCCTTTAATGCTGAATATATGAATTTGTAATGCTAGGCGACAAAGAATTCAAACTCCAAACACAAAATCAATGAGAAAAAAGTAATAAAATGCAAAAATATAGGAAATTTAAAGTGTGGGTGTGATTGTATGAAGTTAAAAATGAGGGAATGTGAAAGATTTTGAAATTTTCAACCTTTGGCCTTTTAAAAACCATGCAGTTCGCGCCATTTTGGCAAGATTAGTCGACCTCACCGAACAACTCGACGACAAGTCTAGTGGTTACTTACCTCGCCATGTTTTACAGAACCTCCAGTTAATTTGGGGGTCCAAACGGCAGACAAAGTCGGGCTCGCCGATCTATTCGGCGAATCACCGACATGTCCATGGGCTCGCCGAGTTTTACAAACTCCAATCCTTGAAATTTCTTTAGTCCAACGGCGGTACAAGTCGAGCTTGCTGACCTTCTCAGTGAGTCACCGACTGGACTCTTGGCTCGCCAACCTGCATTTTTAAAACACATTCCACTTTTTAACTTGCACAATCAACACACATTATTCCAAAATAAAAAATAAAGCAATAAAAACTTGGGTTGCTTCCCAAGAAGTGCCTTAGTTAACATTGTAGCATGATGCAAGTACCTTTTCAAGCTTCATTCTTGGGGTTTGCCATAGTATCACTAGGAAATCCCCTTGTTGTCTTGGGTTAAGATGAGAAGAAATTTGATCCATTTGGGTCTCCAACTACTTGATAGAGACGGAATGAGAAGCCACCGTCTGGTTGAGAGTCGACACATCTTCCTTCATTTCTTTCAACACCTTGTCAGACCCTTTAACCTTTTTAAAAATACGTGAGAGCATATCCTTAGTCCGTCCACCCTCAAAATCTTTAGGCTTTTGACGTTCGCGGGGAGGAACATACCTATCCTTCTCCCTATCTCTTTCTTTTAGAGTATAATTTCGATCATGCCACTCTCTATCACAGTCTCTCCAGCCCTCATCTCTATTAAAACCTTGGTTACCACCCGGCCTTAGGTCATTTGCACGATAACCATCTCCTTGGTTGGCTAAGAAGTTTACTTCCTCGTTGTACCACACTTCAAACTTGGCTTCTTTGGGGTTCACACCACCAACACCAATAACATTAACACTCCGAGTATCAGCACCCATGACATTCTTGGCTACAATGTCCACCTGAGTCATCATCTTTGCCATGTTTTGATCCCTTTCTTGATCTTTTTCAATCTGTTCTTTGGTCAATTTAAAAGTAAGAGGGGAGACCTGATCTTCAGGGGTGTACCATGCACGATTAATTTTGGCCAAGCCATCCAAGAGTTGGGCTGCTATCACATAAGGATATTGCATTAAACCTCTTGGAGAAAGTTGATCAACCACTCCCTTTTTCACCAAGTCAAGGCTTCGTTAAAAGTATTGCAGCAAAACGTTATCAGGAAAACCAACTTTTTAAATAGTAGCCAAGTCTCATGGATTGGCTCGCCCTTGAAATGCTTAAAGCTTTGGATGTTGTCTCAAAGAGTCATCATCTTTGAAGGGGGAAAGCATCGCACTTGAAATGCGGTAATGAGCTCTTCCCATGAAGTGATAGAATCTCTTGGTAACTCAGCAAACCACTTACATGCTTCTCCCATTAGAGAAAATGGGAACAACCTCAGCAAGACTGACTGTTGAGATATGTTCTTAAAGGAGAACAGCCCACAAACATCAACAATATTCCTTATATGCTCATGGGGATCCTCATGAGACGACCCACCAAACAACCCCTTCAATTGTAAGAGCTGCAACATGGTGGTTGTAATGTGGAACACAAGATTTGGTTCATTGACATTCAGCTCATTGAAATCATTGAGATTTCCGATGTCATCTTAGTGGTCCACTTTGCTACAATTGCTTCCGTTGACACTCATTTCCTCTGTTTCAAAAAACAACAAAAAAAGCAAAACTAAAAATAAGTAGATTCAACTATGTCTAAAAAGAACAAAATTCAACCTCACCAAAATAATTTCAAACAACACCACTCCCTAGCAGCGATGCCATTTTGATTAACGTTTTAAGGACACTTCATCAATTCTAAGTTTGAACGATCTCTTGTTAGTATAAAACCCAACTAAATGAGTTGGGGTTGAATCCCACAGGGAGTGGTACGTGTTTCAGATTCGATTGGGAAGTATGAACATGGTCAAATCAGTCATTGGAATAAAAGTTATCAAATAAAGACATCATTCAAATTAATGGGTGAAACGAATGTCAAATGGGAGGTTTTAGTTTTGATTAATAGCTACAAAGAGCCACAAACAGAGAATTAGCTATAATGAGATGGGCTCTTGGGATACGATCGATTATAGGTAGTTATAGAGGTATGGGTATTTGCAACTAGTAGTAAATAACTAGCTATTAGTGAGTAAGCTAGACTATAGGGGAGGTAACTTTCTCTCGAACAACTTACCTTGAATCAAGTGATTTATCTCAAACATCAACAAGCATGCAAAATAAGAGCAGCCCACACCTTAGTCCATTCACTTTCTCGAGCTGAATGTGTGGGATTGAGTTTAGGATTCACTCTCTCGAGCTAAACCCAGGCCAACCCAATACCCACTAACCATCAACCAATAATTTTGGTTCTAAAACCTCTCTCTCGAGCAAGCCAAGAACACAACTTTGGAACTGCATTTGAAACTATAATTCCTATGTTAGACAACAATTACTAACTAAACTCACTTCTAAATAGAATTTAAACTAACAATTAACAATACCCATAATTAAATCAGCCCATAATCATATAATCAGACCCCAAGAATTGGTTTAAGCTAGACATCATAAAAAGGTAAAAAACAGTTATCAAATTGATTATCCATCAACTGGGTAAGTGTAGATTCGTCCTTAAAATGCTCCAATTCGAAGAATCTCAAAGACCCACTACCAATTTCTCAAAAGTGAATTTCTTTAATCCCTAAAAGCTAAAGAAAAACTAGAGAAAAACTCTCTCCAGTTGCTCAAAACATAATAATAGATTGTTCTAAAGTGTATTTGATACTAAAATAAATGTTCAAAAATGTATCTATAATCACCAAATATGTGTTGCGAAGAGTCACTTGGCGTAGTAAGTCGGGATCGCCGAACCACTCGGCAAGCCGCCCTTTGGTCTATTACATCGCCCTTTTGCCTTATAACTCAACATCCTCCGGATTTGTAACTTAAGACGATCTACCACTGCAACGCGGAACTACTCGGTGATCCGCTGACTTCTCTCGTCCAACACCAACTTGGTTCTTTCCTTCAAGGCTTTGCAAATTGGAACTTTAGGTTGTTTGATAAGCTACTCGACGACACGCCGAGTGCTCTTAGCGATCCTCAGACTCACCCTTCTTCATTTCTTCAGATTGTTTGTTCCTTTTTGCATGTTACTGTCCTTGCCTTGTTCATTAATCCATATACCTGAAAATCAAGGATTTAACATCAGTTATTGGCACAAAATAAGCATTTGAGGAAACTAAATCTATATAAACTAAGCCCTAAATGAGTCCTAATCTTAGGCTCAGCAGAATGATGTCCATTACAATGAATCCGTGTTCAAGTGATTCTATCACTTTATACTTTCAAGTATTTATAAGGTATGTTAGGTGAGAATAGTTGTTCTACCTATTAAACTTCTATTCATCGCATTAACTTTACTCTCAAAGCCTTAGCGATTCAACATTCATGACTACAGGCTCTACTCTCAAAGCTTTGATTCTCTCAATCATCAAATAAACGTAGATTTCAAGGCTTTCTAATCACATTCTTTATTATCAAGTGATTCTAGTCATAATTCATCAATAAGGTTCAACTTCAAGAACTACAAGTCAGGATCCCTAATGTACTCTACAATCTCCATCAAGTCATGTCTACTAGCTTTTAACCTTGAATAATTAATATAGACATTATCAATTTTAGAAGATAAACCCTAATTCTTCACTTTCACCTTTCATGGCATAAACCCACAAAATATCAAATTCATCAAATATACTAGGGTTCACCATGGAAATAACATAAATTCATCACAATATCATAATTCCATTCTATTTCAATCGTAATAAAGTATTATCCACTTGATTGGAATCATACTTAAACACTACCCATAATGTAGGAAGAAAATCTATCTAGAATTGGGTTTTTGACTTCACAATTGGGGGAAATATAGCGGGTTCGAACCCATAGATGAATAATATAACATACCTTGATTCAAATCCTAGAAAAAGATTAAAACAATGGAGGAAATTCTGCCTTACTTCCTTCTATTCTTCTTCTTCTTCACTTCATAGAGAGAGAATTTGGGTTCTTTTGTGAGTCTAAAATAATGATTTGGAAACCACCTAATTAAGGGGCTATTATGTATGTATAGGGGTGCTAATAATTAATCAACCGTTGCCACTTAACCCATAAATAATTACCAATTAACACCAAAACCAAAACTTAATCCTAAAAACAAAAAATCTGCCCTAACCTACGAGACCCCCACCCACGGACCGTGGGTGGGTCTATTGACCGTGGTGCACCTCCGTAAGTGGAGGTCTGAATCTCAACATTACATTTGGTCTTGACCCACGACCCCATCCCACAGGGTGTGGGTCCATCTACTGGCCGAAGATGCCCTTCGTGGGAGGTTGTTTTTTGAAAGCTTTTGAGGTTGTTTTGGAGTCCTCCTCAAGGACCCCTTGGGTGGTCCTTGGGGGGTCGTACCTTTATGTTTAGCCCCTAAAATCTTCATTCTAAATACGGGAATCATTTTTACGATATTAACCCTCGTACCAAACTCTAAAATTCTAACACAAGGCTCTAGAACTCTCTAGTTTAGTTCACTAGTTTCCGGGACATAACAATATCTCCCCCTTGGGATCTTTCGTCCTCGAATGATGATTCTAAGTACTTCTTAGGACAACGACTCTAGACTAGCAACCCATCATGCACGCAACTCATCTAAATGCACATAAGCAAAGGAAGAAAACTTTCAATTCCAAGCTAAACACATTCAATGCAACACAACGGAGTAGGAACTACATCTACCAACCCAAAATGCATGAAATTCTATATTTACACATTTTCAAGGAGGAATTAACATCTCATAGCTAAAACATGATCATCATGTAATCATGGAGCCTAAATGCAAATTAGTCTCAGGAAGCATTTATTCAGGGAGGAATATTTCTACACCAATCTAAGGCATGCTCATAAATTAGTCTCATGAAATCTATATTCAACTCTACTCAATGCACCACAACATGAGGTAAAACAATGCATATAAGTCATTTCTATCGAGACCTAAGCTTTTTCATGAAGATGAACATAAGGAAATCATGGCAACACATAAACACACAATAACCTTACTTTCTAGGTACATTATCTTCCCCTTGGGAGTAAGCCTATACAATCACTTCTAAACATCATTCATACTAAAGACAACTTCAAAGTCCAACATAAAAGGTCACAAAAGACAAGAAATCTAGAAAGTACTTAAGCATAATACATATATCGGAAGCAACATGAGGAGATCACTGTTGATCTTCTCTATGTTGGAGATCATAAAACCTATTCTTCTTTTGAGTACTCTCATTCGGACCACTAGAGGCAACTTTTTTATCCTCCCTTCCCTTAGCCTTAAGAACCGGGCAATGTCTCATTTTGTGCCCATCCTTTCCACACCCATAACAACTCTCCGTGCCAACTAGGTATTTACCATGGTGGTTCCTCCCACACTTGGTGCAAATAGGCTTAGGAAATGGAGACCCACTACCCTTTTATTGGTCAAAACTAGGGGTGTTGGAAGACTTTTGACCGGAATACCTTTGTTTAGACTTGGGTCTACCTAGCCCATCAGACTTAGCATTAGGAAAGTTCCAATCATTTTTTCTAGCTCTCTTCACCTCCTTATTAATTTTCTTAAGTTTTTTCTTCTGAATTTGTCGAGCATGCACCATGAGACGTGAAATATTCATACTTGGGATAATCATTGTCGAGCGACATTCATTGACCACTAGTTCGGACACCCCCATCACAAACTTATTCATCTTCGCCTTCGAATCCCCACTATGATTGGAGCATATTTGGATTTATGAACTTTTGTGTGTTAAGGGAATACTCTTTAATACTCATAGCCCCTTGTCGAAGATTTATGAACTTTTGCGTCTTTAGTTCCCTCAACTCTAGGGGAAAGAACCTATCAAGGAATGGCTCTTTGAACCCTTCCCACTCTATTGGGCCCTCTTCTACCGGCCTATTGTCTTTGCATTGTTTAAACCAATTTTTCGCTACATCTTTCAATTCATAAGCGGCTAGCTCCTCTTTCTCTACTAAAGTCACCCCATTGGAAGCGAGCACCTTATACACCTCATCTATAAAACCTTGAGGATCTTCTTCCATTTTTGAGCCATCAAATTCCGGAGGTTAGGTGAGAATAGGACTTTCACCACAATTCTACCTATTAAACTTCTAGTCATCACATTAACTTTACTCTCAAAGCCTTAGTGATTCAACATTCATGACTATAAGCTCTACTCTCAAAGGTTTACTTCTCATAATCATCAAATACACCTAGATTTCAAGGCATTCTAATCACATTCTTTATTATCAAGTGAATCTAGTCATAATTCATCAACAAGGTTCAACTTCAAGCTCTACAAGTCAAGATCCCCAATGTACTCTACAATCTAAATCAATTCATGCATACTTGATTTTAACCTTGAATAATAATATAGACATTATCAATTTTAGAAGATAAACTCTAATTCTTTACTTTCCCCTTTGATGGCATAAACCCACAAGATATCAAATTCATCAAATATACTATGGTTCACCATGAAAATCACATAAATTCATCATAATATTATAATTTAATGCTAATTCGATCATATTTAAGTATTATCCACTTGATTGGAATCATACTTAAACACTACCCAAAATGTAGGAAGAAACCCTAGCTATAATTGGGTTTTTGACTTCAGAATTAGGGGAAATCTAGGAGGCTCTATAGGTGGAATAAACCATAGATGAATAAACTAACATAAATTGATTCAAAGCCTAAAAAAATATTGAAATAATGGAGGAAATTTTGCCCTAATTCCTTGTTGTTGTTGTTGTTCTTCTTTTTGTTGTTGTTGTTGTTCTTCTTCTTCTTGTTGTTGTTGTTGTTCTTCTTCTTCTTCTTCTTCTTCTTCTTGATCTTGTTCTTGTTCTTGTTCTTAGAGAGAGAATTTGGGTTCTTTTGTGAATCTAAAATAATGATTTGGAAACCACCTAATTAAGGGTCTATTAGGTATATATAGGGGGCCTAATAACTAATTAACCGTCCCACTTAACCCCCTAACTAATTAACAATTAAACCCCAAGACCAAATATTATCTCAAGCTGAAATGGAATTAGAAGGAAAGAGATGAGGATATGTGGCCTTCATGTCTGCTTCTGCTTTCCAACTAGCTCCCTCTACAGGTGATACTTTCAGGAAAGCCCAATCATCTATCTCAAACTCTAAGTTCCTTCTCCCTACATCTGCATAGGACTTCTATCTTAAGTTTATTTCTGATGAGCTGAACTTTTTCCCATAGTTTCTTAAACCGAATTTGGCCCAATCAAGGCTTCTTCACCTACTCATTGACCTTAGGAACACATAAGAGACCATTTCCCCTTGGGAGAGAACCTCTACTTTCTGTTGATGAACTGCACCTTCCAACTAGAATAATATAGGATCACTATCCTATTTTTTTAACCTCCGCTACCAATGAAGGTTCTGATCTATTTTGGACTATCACACAACCATCCAATATGTCCATAAGACTAACTCTGCGAGCCAGCCGGTGAACATCTTTTGCTAATTTCTTCCTTTCTTCCTTTCCCTCTCAACATGTGCTACACTACCCATAAATAATCTTCTAAGAGCATCATTTACTACATTGGCCCTACCGGGATGGTAAAGCACATTCATAGCATAATCTTTGAGGAGTTCATGCCATCTCATCTGATAAAGATTCAACTCTTTCTGGGTGAACACATATTGAAGGCTCTTATGATCTGTTAATACATTAACATGCATACCATACAAGTAATGTCTCTAAATCATTAGGGAAAATACTACAACTGCAAGCTCATGGTCATGAGTTGGGTAATTGTCTAGAAGCATAAGCTATGACTTATCTGTCTGCATCAATACACAACAAAGGCCGACCCTAGATGAATCACAATGGATTACAAACCGTCTTAACCATCTGGTAAAATCAAGACCAGAGCTGTAGTCAATCTAGTTTTTAGTTCCGAGAAACTTTTCTCACACTTTTCTGACAACTGAAACTTGACCTTTTTCTGAGTCAACTTGGACAATGGGGAAGCTATGGATGAAAATTCGTCCCCAAATCCCCTATAATAACTGGTCAAACCCAAAAAACTTCTAATATCTATTGGAGAGGTGGGCCTGGGCTAGTTTTTCACTGCCTCTATTTTCTGAGAATCATCTCGAATTCATTCGCTAGATACCACATGACCAAGGAAAGCCATAGACTGTAACCACAATTCACATTTGCTAAACTTAGCGAATACTATTGATCTTTGAGAATTTGCAGAACAACCTTCAAATTATTCACATGCTCCTCTCCATTCCAAGAATGAATGATGATATCATCAATAAAGACAATAACGAATAAGTCCAAATACTGTTTGAACACCATGTTTAGTAAGTCCATGAAAGATGTAGGAGCATTTGTTAGTGAAAAAGACATAACTAGATATTCATAATGACCATACTGAGTTCTGAAAGTTTTCTTTGGAATGCCACTACCTCTGACTCTGAGCTAATGATAACCAGATTTGAGGTCTATCTTAGAAATGTAACTAGCACCCTGAAGTTGGTCGAAAAAGTCATCCATCCTGGGTATGGGTTACTTATTCTGAAGGGAGACTTTGTTAAACAGATGATAGTCAATGAACATTCTAAAAGAACCATCTTTCTTTTTTACGAACAACACTGGTGCACCCTATGGAGATATACTAGGTTTGATAAAGCCGTTATGTAGAAGGTCTTTCAACTGCTCCTTCAATTCCTTAAGCTAAGCTAGAGCCGTTCTGTAAGGAGGAATCAAATAAGGCTGGGTATTTGGAAGGAGATCTATTCCAAAGTCGATTACCCTTTCGGGAGGAACTCTGGGAAGATCGTTTGGAAAAACTTCTGGAAAGTCATTTACTATAGGAACTGACTTAGGATTTGGGGTTTCAGAGTTTGCATCGTTAACCCAAAAAAGATGATAGATATACCTCTTGAAGATCATCTTTCTGGCCTTAGGGTATGAAATGAATTGACCCATATGCACTGAGCTACTACCCTTCCATTCTTAGACTTGTTCGTTAGAAACTAAAACCGAACGATCCTAGTTCGACAATCGACTGAGGCATAAAAGGAATGTAACCAATCCATGCCTAGAATGATATCTAAGTATACCATTTCTAACTCTACAAGATCTGCTGATGTGACTTTTTGAGAGAGTGTGACAGGGCAAATTTTGTATACCCGTCTAGCTATAACTGGGTCACCGAGTGGAGGAGAGACTGAGAAGGGTTCTGAAAGAGTTTCTGGACTGACACCTAAGATTACTGCTATAAATAGAGTTACAAAGGATAAAGTAGCCCCTGGATATAACAATGCATAAACATCTAAGTGAAAGACTCGTCACGTACCACTAACCACATCATGAGAATCTTCCTGGTCCTGGCGAGCCTTGAGGGCATAGACTCTGTTCTGGCACTGACAGCCACTTGTACAAGATGACACACCCTACTGAGTTGGGTGACTTGTTGGTGCTACTGGAGCTGTAGACTCAGCCCCACTATTGTTACCTCATTGCCCCTGCCTGGTAGAAGGGCAATTCTTAAACCTATGACCAGACTGACCACTCCCAAAGCATCCTTCATTGCCTGCAAGATATTCGCCCGGATGGTTCTTACCAAACTTTGGACAAGCTGGGTAAGTCCTATTTTGCTGAAACACTCTAATGAGACAAAGAGCACGGTGCCCAACTAGTCCTATCCTATCAAAACTGTGTGTGATTTCCACAATCCGATTTCTGTTGAGGGTACTCATAGTTCCTGTTCTAGCTTTATTTTTGTCCTTAGCTATTTCCTTAAGCTTATATCCCTCAACCTGATGAGCATGAGTCATGAGTCATGAGCCTAGAAATATTCATATCCTCTAACAACATAGCATTCCTACACTTTGTCTTCACTAAGTTGGATACCCCAAACATATACTTACTCATTTGTACCCTCGAATCAACAACCATATGTGGAGCATACCTGGAGAAGAGTTGTCTGAAATTCATAAACTCCTGGACTGACATGGTACCTTGTCTGAAAATTCATAAACTCCTGAGCTTTAACCTATCTCAACTCCCTCGAGAAGAACATCTCCAAAAAAGCTATAGTAAAACAATCCCAAGTTAGAAGAGTTGCATCCGCACCCCTTTTTTCTTTCCATTGCATAAACCAGATGTGTGCCAAGTCCTTAAGATGGTAGGATGCCAACTCTACAGTATCATTACCAGTTACTTGCATCACTTCAAATATTTTCTTAACTTCGTCAATGTAATTATGTGGGTCCTCACCAACTTGTGACCCTAAGAACTCAGGCAGATTAATCCAAACAAAATCTCAAACTTTAGCTGCCACTGATCCATTATTTTTATTAGTAGGATATGGAATCTGCTAATTGTTCTAGTTAGTCATACTCTGAGCAAAAGTTGAATCGCATTCCAAAACGCTGCATTTGAAAGCTTGTGGTCTGGGACTAGAGGGACTACGTTAGCATTGCGTGCATTAGCATTCTGTGAGTTAGCTCTACGAGGAGGCATGATCAGAAATGCATAACGATGAATTAGAAGAAAGATCATACCCATACACGATAAGAATAACAAGAAAGTGAATATTTTTTCCTAAAACACTTCGTAACCTCCCTCTCATTAAATATGGTGCACTTCACACCTATAAAAAGGAGTCTACTTAGTGCGGATTTCAAACATTCTAGGACTCTTCAAGCTGGCTCTGATACCAAGTTTATCACTCCCCGAGACTACCCCTTGATGTAAACTCGAGACCTAGGATCACGAGTGACCCCAATCTAACCCTAAATGTGGCATATCATAAGCATACTAAAATAACTGAACAACGATATACTATGCGGCAGCTAAAAGAGTGAGAATTGAAAGTGGGGGATACACAACTAGTCTAGACATACAAATATGTATTGAGAGTTTAATAACAACTTAAAGATCAAACTCAAATCTAAAGTTCAATCTAATACCATGTCTTGGAAGCCTTTACTGAATAAAGTTGCTGGGACATGCCCCCAGCTAACTCTAGAAAAATTAAAACTTAAATGAAAGACCGAACTATGAAAAACACATGTCTATTTTCCTCGAAGTATGACTCACCACTGAAGCTGCTAAAGTGAGGATCCGAAACCGATCTATGCGTGATCTGGATGATGAGTGTACCTGAACCTACATCATGAAAGGAGGTAACATAGAGTATGCGCTAGTACTTGGAATGTACTGAGCATGCACAATATGGATAGCTAAACAATTACATAAGCTGAACAAACATCCTGAGTAGTGATTTAATTTGAGCTGAATCTAAATAATGAAATATACTGAAAGTTGAACTTGATGCAATGACCAAGTAATAATCGTGAAACTAACATGCTGCAACTGAATACTGATGTATAACTGAAAACCTGGTCAAATGCACTTGAGTCTAACTGTGGGAGCTACTATTAAATGACACAAAACCACGTGAACTAAAACGTAGAGTCCGATGTATATGCCCTATCGAGAGGCCCCAATATACATTGCTAAGAGTATAAAGGCATGACTAGTGTGATCACTAAATATAATGCCCAACAGAGGGAACTTATAAACCTGTGGGGGAACATAGTTCTGGAACTATACGGGTACGCTAAACCAAAGTCCAACTCGGTGTTAAGTCTGCTCCCCACCTGAAATGTGTACAAAACAACATAATTGAAATATATTGGATAGCTCAATAATCTGACATGCTAACTGAGAATGCAACATTTAAGTACTGATAATGAAACATTAAAAATCTGAGGCATATATATCAGTTTAGCTGACCTAGCTAGTATAATTCATGAACTAAACAAATCTGGTTCTAAGTTTCATGCAAGGAGCTAAGCAACAATGTCACGATAACATGATAATATGATTTAGAATACTATAACAACTGAATCACAGTAATTATCTAAAGTTCTAGAAACCCTAGGTCTAAACAATGTATAGGGAATCAAGAATTTGAGTGAATTTTAGGGACCTAGTGGATGAAAGGAACCCACTAGTGAAATCCCACATACCTGGTGAAGAATTTCATGGAGAAATCTTTTAATTTCAAGGCTGGAACTAAGGAAAACCTGATGCGTGTTCTTGAGAAAGCTATTACCTGTTTCTTCCCTTTTTGCTTTTAGTTTTGATGAATTTAGGCGAATAATCGACTAGGATAGGTTTTGATTAGGTTACTAGGCTTAAAGTGACCAAAACTACATAGGTTAGGGGTTAAACTAAATAGTTTAGCTATCCAACACATAGGGGAAAAACCAAAATAACCCTACATAAAATCTTACAGAGGCCTTCCACGGACCCTATGACGGACCGTGAAAGGGACCACGACAGATCAAGTGGGTGGTGGTCTATTTCCTAGTGCCTACTGGTTTTAGGAGGAGGTCAACCACGAGCCCTACCATCATCCGTGTGAAGGACCACAAACTATGAAGGTCGCCATGGTTCTTCACTTAGGCTGGGGTGTGCTGGCTCAGGTCCACGGGGGCCACCACAGCCTTTTGTCAAGACAACGGCCCGTGAAGGGCTCCATTTTTTGATGCCTGAGCCTGGTGAGTTCTGCCTGGCTCCCGCAAGACTTCCCACGGCTTGTGAGGTGGTCCACAGCCCGTGAATGAATCTATGATCTACCACTGTTTGAAGTGTGTGAACCACGAGCAGGTCGACGGACTGTGGTTCCTTTCACGGTCCATGAACACTGCCCTGGTTCACCACTTTCTGCTGTTTTTCTGCTGCAAGGTCTAAGTTTCATTTCCGAGGTGTTACCAAATGTTTAGAAAGGTCCTAGGATGTCTTACAAACCATGTCAAGTAGAGTTTTATTCTTGAGTGTGAAGCGCGAAACATTTATGAATTGGAGGCCTTAAGATTTTTAAGAAATTCCACTTCTTTAATCATTCTAAAGTTGTGTGATAGAGTGTAACATGATATGTCTCTCTTATAATCATTGTTTAATGTTTCTTAGTACATGACCTCTAGAAGAGCTTCAATGAGAAGGAATGTGAATGATTATGTGGAACCAGAAGCTCCGCAAGTTCTAGTAGACCCTTTGGCTGAAGAAGTGACTCATATCGAATACCGAGACACTTTCCAAGTGCTACCTGAAGCTATGATGGCTCAAGACAATAAAGAGACTACTTTTTGCATGAACTCAAATGTGGGTATGATGGAAGAAAGGATTAGAGACTTCACTAGGTTGAATGCAGATAAATTCCATGGTTCCAAGGTTGATGAGGTTCCTCAAGAGTTCATTGATGAGTTTTACAAGATAGTCAGAATTATGGGAGAGATTACGATTGAGATGCCAGAGTTGGACACTTATCAAGTTAATGGTGTTGGTGAAGTTTGGTTCATTAAATGGAAGGAATAGAGGGCGGTTGATGAGGGTCCTCTCAATTGGGAGAAGTTTAACGTTGCTTTTCTTGATAAGTTCTTTCCCCTTGCGATGTGAGAGACAAAGTTACTTGAGTTTATAAATCTTCATCAAGCAAACATAAGTGTGAAAGAGTATGCCTTGAAATTCACACAATTGTATAAATATGCTCCTTGTATGGTTGCCAATTCTAGGGTAAGGATGAGTAAGTTTGTTTCGGGTGTCTGTGAATGGTGGTTAAGGAATGTCGTAGCACCATGCTAATTAAGGAAAGAAATGTTTCTAGTTTGATAACACACGCCTAACAAATTTAAAAGGTGAAGCTCAAGGAAAGATATATGGAGGTGAAGAGGGCAAAGACTGGTGATTATGACTTTTCACATTTGAGGTCCGATGGGCATAGCCAGTCTAGATTTTGATATATATTTTACAGTCCAGATTCTTCTATTCTCCGAATCTAAAATTCAACAAAGATAGAGGGTGTCTAATCCTAAACTACAAGGAGGAAATGGTGGTGGATCTTCTTTGTTTGCTTGTGCTAGGTGTGGAAGGAAGCATGATGGTAAATGCTTAGCTGATACAGATAGTTGCATTAGTTGTGGTAAGAGTGGTCACAAGATGAGGGATGTCGTCGCTTGATACTAATGGAAGAGACGGTAGTAAAGCTTCTCCTAGTGGTTCGGGTCCTAGTGGTCAAAATTAAAACCAATTATATGCACTTCAAAATCGATATGATCAAGAGAGTTCTCCCAATGTGGTCAAGAGTATGTTGAAAATCTTTCATCTTAATGTTTATGCTTTTCTTGACCAGGGTTCTACTTTGTCTTTTGTGAAGCCATATGTGGCTATGAGATTTGATGTTTCTCTGAATATGTTGTTAGACCGTTTTTTCTGTCTCTACTCTTATTGGTGAATCTATTGTGGCTAAGAAAGTTTATAGAAAGTGTCCCATCTCCTTATCGCATAGAGTCAATCATTGATCTTGTAGAACTTAATATGTCATGTTTCATTGTCATTCATGTTACTGATTGGTTCCACTCTTTTTATACTTCTATTGATTGTAGAACCTGAGTTGTTAAGTTTTAATTTCCTATTAAGCCCATCCTAGAATGGAAAGAGGGAGGTTCTATGCCAAAGGACCAATTTATTTGTTGTTTATAAGCTAGAAAAATTATTTCTAAGGGTTTCATATACCATATTGTTTGGGTTAGGGATACGAATTCTGAAAAACCATACTCTTGAGTTGGTCCCCATAGTAAATGAGTTTCAAGAAGTGTTTCTCGATGATCTCCTCGGTGCTACTCCCGAAAGGAAAATAGACTTCGGTATTGACCTTCTCCCACATACGTAACCTATCTCTATTCCTCCTTACCAAATGGATCAGACATAACTTAAGAAATTAAAGGACCAATTGAAAGATTTGTTGGATAAGGGTTTCATCCGACCGAGTATCTCTCCATGGGGTGCTCTATTTTTGTTTGTTCGTAAGAAGGATGGTTCACTTTGCAAGTGTATTAATTACCAACAATTGAACAAGGCTACTATTAAGAATAACTATCCTCTTCCAAGGATTGATGATTTGTTTGATCAACTCTAAGGGGAAAGTAACTTTGCTATAACTAACCTCTGGTCGGGTTATCACCAATTTAAGGTGAAGGAGAGTGACATTTCGAAGATGGATTTTCAAATTCAGTATGGTCATTATGAGTTTTTTATAATTTCTTTTGGTTTGACTAATGCTATAGCCGCATTCATTTATTTGATGAAAAAAGTGTTTAGACAATATCTTGATATGTCTGTGATAGTTTTTATCTATGAGATCGTTATTTATTCTCAGAGTGAGGATGAGCATGCCGATCATTTAAGGATTGTGTTACAAATTATTAAGGATCGTGAGTTATATGCTAAGTTCAATAAGTGCAAGTTTTGGTTGAGATCCATTGCTTTTCTTGGTCATATTGTTTCCGGTAATAGATTTGAGGTTGAACCTAAGAGGATGGAAGTGGTTAAGAATTGGCTTATACCTCTATCCCCTTTAGATATTCAGAGTTTCATGGGTTTGGCCGGATCTTAAAGAAGATTTGTGGAAGGGGTTTTTTTCTATTGCCACTCAAATGACCTTGTTGACCTAAAAGAAGGTTAAGTTTCTATGGTCGGAAGTATGTGATACGTGTTTTGAAGAGTTGAAAGTAGGCTTACCTCAACTCCAGTGTTGACTTTGCCGGAAGGCTCTGATGGGTTTTTTGTTTATTGTGGTGCTTCACAAATTATTTTAGGGTGTGATCTTTTGAAAAATGGAAATGTTATTGCCTATGACTCAAGGAAACTTAAGATTCATGAAAAGAACTATCCTACCCATGATTTGGATTTGGCGGCAGTTGTTTTTTCCCCAAAGATTTTGAGGCATTATTTGAACGGTGTCCATGTTGATCTTTTTACCGACCACAAAGATTTACAATACATTTTCAAGCAAAAAGATCAAAATCTTTTCCAACATAGATGGCTAGAACTCTTGAAAGAATATGACATGAGTGTCCTCTATCACCCGAAAAAACCAATATGGTGGCCGACGCCTTAAGTCGATTATCAATGAGTAGCGTTGCACATAATGAAGATAGTAAGAATGAATTGGTTCTTGATGTTCATAGATTAGGCCAATTGGGTTTTCTCTTTTATCATTCTAATGAAGGTGGAGTAGTCATTCATAATGATTCAGAATCATCTTTTGTATCATATGTGAAGGCTAAGCAAGATCTTGGTCTGGTATTAGTTGACTTAAAGAAGTCCATATTTTAAAAAACCATTGAGGCTTTCTCCCAAAGGGGAGATTGTGTCCTTTAATATCAAGGTCAGTTATGCATTCCAAATGTTGATGATTTGAGGGAAAAAGTTTTATCGAAAGCCCATAGTTCTCGATATTCCATTCATGCGGGAGCTACCAAGATGTACCATGCCTTGCAGGAGGTCTATTGGTTGAATGTGATTAAGAAGAATATTGTTGAACTTGTGGATAAGTGTCCTTATTGTCAACAAGTTAAAGATGAGTATCAAAAGCTGTGAGGTTTGTCCCAAGATATTAGTATTCGTACTTGGAAGTAGGAAGATTTGAATATAGACTTTATTGTTGGTTTACCCCGCACTTGGTGACATCATGACTCTATTTGGGTTATTCTGCATCGTATCATGAAGTCATCTCATTTCATTCTCGTCAAGGATTCTTATTTGGCGGAAGATTCTGCTATGCTGTATCTGAAGGAAATGGTGAGGTTGTATGGGGTGCCCCTATCCCTTATCTCTGATCGTGGTACCCAATTGACTTCTCAATCTAGGTACCCATGCCAAGCTTTGTAAGGCCTTTCATCCTTAAACCTATAGGCAAGTATAGCGTACTATCCAAAAATTGGAAGATATATTAAGAACTTGTGTGATTGAGTTCAAGGGTAATTGAGATGATCATTTTCCTTTGATTGAGTTTCCATATTATAATAACTATCATTCAAGCATTGATATGACTCCATTTGAGGCTCTTTATGGTAGGAGGTGTAGATATCCTATAGGTTTGTTTGCAATTGGTGAGGTTGCATTGATAGGACCCGAGTTGGTTCATGAGGCTATGGAAAAGGTTCGACTTATAGAGAGAGGTTGAAAATGGCTCAAAGTCAACAAAAGTCCTATGCAGATGTTTGAAGAAGGGATCTTGAGTTTGATATCGATGATTGAGTTTAATTTAAAATTTAACTTATGAAGTGTGTTATAAGGTTTGGTAAGAAAGGGAAGCTTAGACTCTCTTATGTTGGTCTTTATCAAGTGTTGAGGCAGATAAGGAAGGTGGCTAAAGAAATAGACTTGCCCTCCAATTTATCATCAGTGCATTTTGTATTCCATAAGTCCTTATTGAAGAAGTGTATCTGAGATCCAACATCTATTGTACAATTTGAGAATGTTGTTATACGGGAAAGACTTTCTTATAAAGAGGTTTTGGTTGAGATTTTAGACCGACAAGTTTGGAAGTTGAGAAACAAAGAGGTTGCATCTGCAAATGTGTTGTGGAGGAACAAAATGATTGGGGATGCTACTCGGGAGGCCGAGGCTGATATAATGTCTAGATATCCTCATTTCTTTACTCTGGTCCTACTCAATCTCAAGGTATTAAATTCCTCATGGTTCATTCTTGGTATTCATGTATGCTAGTTATTCTCACTTTTCCATATAAATGCATATATATTTTATGGAATGATGTTTTGAGTATGTTTTAGCTTGGAGTCGATTTTCCTCCTTGGTTATGTACATTTATGTGATTCCATTCATGTTTGGTTGGTAGATCTCTTTCCCTAACTTTTTCATGCTAGCTTGAGTCCCATTCAAGGTCGAATGTTTCCATGGGGGAGATATTGTAATACCTCGGATCTTGGAAAATGAAAATAAATCAATTTTAGGCTACTGGTTTAATTCTACAGGTCCAGTTTACGGGCCATAGAAGATTCTACGGACTGTAGAAGGCATCCATAGAAAGTGGGTTTAGTTTACTCAAAATCTTATTTCTGAAGTTGAGTCTACGATTGACCAGGATGATCTATTGAATGGTTTACGAAATGTAAATAGGTTTCATACAAAGGTCCTAGACTTTTTGAAATTTTAAGGCCAAAAGTTGAGTTCTACGTTGGGGTCTAGTCAATAGAAAGTTCTATGGGTCATAAACATGTCTCATCAAAAGTTGGTCAAAATTAAGGTTTCTGAACTTTTCAACGGTTGACCAGGACGGTCCATAGAAAGTCATACTCATTGGTCCAAACATAGAAGGGTCTAACAATTAATTTTAAGGGATTTTGGGGTCTTTTCCTATGGGTTTAATGCTAACGATAGTTCATTCTAACCTATATTCTAAGCCCTATATAAGTATTTTAAATCCTAAACTACCCAATTCTAGTCATTTTAATAATTCCCCAATCCTAATTACATTTATCCTCTCCAATCCTCTATCAAACAAAGAAAGAAGAAACTAGGGTTTCAAGGTAAAGTCTCTATTCACCATAGGTTTTGGGATCGGATCATGATGGTATGTTAGTATTCACCAATGGAGTCATTTCCTCCATTGGGTTCCCAAATATCCCAATCCTTCAAGTTAAATTCAATCGATCAAAGTTAGGGTTTTCTCCAATCTTGATGGCCTCTTTTCGATTGTGATAGCCTATTTTCTATCTTCTAATGCATGAATTGAAGTGTTTGCATGTTTTTGAGTTAAATTCTTACGAATCCATGAATGATCCATGATTTTTGACTATGATAACATACTTAAGCTTATGAACTATTAACTATGAATTTATGAAAATGTGCATGTTTTTACGAGTTTGATGTTTATGACTTAAGGATGCTATTAGATAAAAGTATCAATGAAATTGTGAAAGGTTTTTCACATACTAATATGATCATGATTGTAAAAGAATTACTCACATACGGATTCATAAGTTTGAAGGTATTCTCACCTAAGTTGAATTAAGATTTAAGGATATATTCTAAATGACTGACTTTAGCTTGGATTGGTAGCTTAATTGTTCTTTTCTATGGATGATGAAATGAATATGATTAATGACTGTTACGTGAGATTTTACTTAGCACCGAGAGGATATTAAGATTAAGGCTTTCCAATTAGTAGAAGTCGGGTCTCTAGTAGCAATCTCCTTGTCCCTAACTACGTTCCCCTGTAGGATGTCTTAGCTAGTAAATCTACATAAGCTAGAAGTTCATGGTTCTTACCTTGGCAAGTAGGACATCTCTTTTCTGGGTGGGATATACACTAGATTCCATGTTTTAGATAACATGGTCTGTGTCACCAGGTTACTTTTGAGTATCTCACAAATTGTTTTAAATATGTTAAGCTTGCATTGACAATGATCATGAATTGTATTATCGAACCCTTTTGTCTTATGATTTATCTTGGTCATTGCATGTCATGTAAAGTTCATGTAACATGATTTCATATCGTTTATGCATTGCTATCATACTTAGTCCATTCCCTGTACTAATGGATACTGGTGCCTACATTATTTCACTAATGTAGGGTATGATGCTACTACCTCACATAACTGTCGCTAGTTTCTCTCATTTACAATTATAAGATGTTGAGTTGGCGAGTCCTCATGTTCTGAGGACAATGACACTTTTATTGCATTTTTTTCAGTTTTCAGATAATTGTACATGGTGCATAGGTTACGTCCCAACTACTTCTTTTGATGTATTAGATGTCTTGTTGAGACTATGTTAGACATTCGCTTTGTCAAACTCTTTTGATATGAGAATGCAAATTTTGAAATTCTTATTTCTATTATCTTGTATGATGTATGCTAGGTGTCATGTGTAGGGCATTTAAGTGTTCTATATGCCTTATTACACCTATGGTATAATTTGGGTTGGGATAGTTTTACATACATGACAACTTATCGGACAGAAGGAACAGTTAAGCTCAGACAAAAGATAAATTAATTTGTCTTAGATATTCATAAATTGGAGGCTCACTTGAACTAAAAGGTTGAGGCGTCTGATGCCCAATTACCAATGTCGTGGATGATGGCCAACTAGTGGAGCAAAAAAGGACGTCCAACCATTCAACTATACCTTATTCCTTATTGTCGATGTTGAGAAGGATTACAAAAGTTAGGATGTTGTAAATAATGTTTCTTTGGAGGTGAGACATCTTTGAGCCTCCATCAACACACTTATCTATCTAATTCTTGGATGATGACATGGAATTCGAGTCATCTAAAATAAAGGAGGAGTATTTAGATGAGGAACAAGACCCCTACATTTTAAAGTTTTCAATCCACGTAGAAAAAATGGCATTCCTCACATAACGACCAAGAAGTGCAAGATGCAACATCTATTACCTGTTTCCTTTATCTTTATACCACCTCCCAAGAGTGAAGAAGAAAAATTGATGCAAAGTTCGGGGGTGAAATTAATAAGTTCAAAGTGGAGAGAAAAGTGGTGAACTTAATTTGTCGTGCCGGGACGTTAAATCAAGATATTATTGGGAGGCAACAGAATTTGTAATGTAGTTATTATTTTTTTAGTATCATATTTTTGTGTTTTTTTTCTTCAGATTCAAGGATGTTTGAGTATTAAAAATTTGAAGCATAGGAACACATTTGAACTTAAGTGTGGGATGCATAGGACGCTTGATAAAAACTGAGAGAAGATGTTACTAGCTAGGCCTAGAGGCCTCAGGGAGTTCTTTCTTTCTATCTTAACTTATGTATTGAAATGTTGCACTGGGGACAGTTCCATGTTTAATTGTGGGGTGAGGGAATGAAGTTCTAGTTATTGACGTTTCATTGAATCTTTTCAATTTTACGATGGGTTCCTCGGCTTTTGTTTTGGTTTTTTTCCTGAGGATATACCCTTTGAATCAGGTAGATTTTTTAATTCTTTTATAGGGGAGTTGTAGTAGTAGTGACTTGTCCTGATAGTTGATAGATGACAACCTTCTTAAGAGAAAAATAGTCAGATTTGTAGGAGTGTAAACATGACCTTTGGAACTTTGAAGCCCCATTTTAAAAATTAGGCAGAAGTCATGGGTAGTTCATGCTTAGTCATGTAGATTAAAGATGAATTTCTTGAGAAACACATAGGTTTTTAATTGGACTCTAAAAAGAAAGAAATTGGGCTTAATTGTGTGAATTCACTCAATGTTTTAGCGTATGAGCATGGAATTATTATGCTCCTATATGTGTATCATGTTGCCGTGTGTGGTGAGTGTTTGATATGTTAATTCCATAGCATAACTAATGATTATCATGACCAATGACACTATCCTACGATATGAGTGTCTACGATCATTGATAATATAGTAACCCAACCGAGGGTTGGGGTCGTGTCCCTAGGGAGCGGTTTTGAAAATTAATAACCAATTAGAATTTCATTCAAATTAGTCGTAGTTAAAGACATTGTAAAATAAATGGGGTGACACCAAAGTGTCAAATATCAAAGAGGGTTTTGTAACAAGTACTAAAACTGCATAATAAACAAGAAAATCAAGTATGGGGAAAGGTTCAGGTAATCTGAAGTCTAAAGCTAGTCAGCAGCATGACTATAAAAATGCGGAGCTACGTCGACCAGAAGACGAAAAAAACCCAGAGCTAAAAGGAGACGATGGGAAACTCCTTGGGATGTGACCGCAATACAAGTTGAGATAAATTGTTGGGTACATGCTTTCAATCAGAGATTTGCAAAATAAGAGTGACTAGACTAAGCTTTACATGGAAATAAGTTCCCTCTCGGGCACCTTACCCCGTTCCGAATGTGTTCCTCTCGGACATCCATTTGCCACATGAAGACCAGCCTACGCCATACCCCACTCACTCTCTCGAGCTAAGTGTTAGGATATGGGACTACGGATCACCCTCTCGGGCTGAACCTCATGTCGACCCACTCCTTAGGCCATCAGTCTAGAGGTTTTGGTTTCGCGACCTCCCTCTCAGGCAACCCGAAAATGCATAGGTGGCTTTGTAATTGCAAATACAAACCTTTTAGATTAAACCAAAACCACTAGGTGAAATTACCATTAAAATACATCTAACCTATCATCAAGCAAGACCCAATAGGAATATCAACCCATATTTGCTAAATCACACCCCAAGAATGGGGGATTTTAGCCACACATCAAGAAATAAGAAATTACACCTAACATGATAATGAAATCAACTAGGTATAAGAAATTATACCTTGAATTAAGCAAAGGAAAGTGAATAGAGAAGACCCACTTCCAACTTGGGGAAGAAGAACTCCTTTCTTCAAGTCTCCACAAAACCCTCTCCAAGAGAAAAGTATTAGCTAGAATCTGTTCTAAAGTTAAAATAATAATAATAATAATAAATGTTCCACACTCATTATCTCAATATCTAAATAGTATTTATAATTTTCACAGATTGTGCTGCTGAGGATAGTTCGGCGACATTAGTCGAGATCACCGATGAACTCGGCGATTCGCCCTTTGGTCAGCTCATCGCCTTCAGTTTCTTGCCTTTAGCATCCTCGCATTCTAGATCATTGGGTTGTACAGTACTGCTTTACGGAACTGATCGGCGACTCGATGACTGCTCCTTTCCCCGCCTTTTGATCCACTTACTTCAAGGCTTCGCGTACTGGAACGAAGGGCGGTTCATGTCGTTTCGGCAACTCGCCAGGTTTAACTCGGCAATCCGCAGGATTCCATTTCTTGTTCTTTTCAGCCATATTTGCTCCGTTTTGCGCCTAAGTGTCCATGCTTCCACTAAATCTTCAAATACCTGAAACTTTAACATTTTAATATGGTATTGAGATAAAACAAGCATTCAAGGACACTATTTCCATTAAAATAAAGCCCTAAATGAGTCCAATTTGTGGACTCATCAACACCCCCAACTTAAAGTTTTGCTTGTCCTCAAGCAAACTCAAGTTCAACCGTTCAAAAAGGATGCCTCAAACAGTGCTACACGAGACTAAATCATGAATGCACACAACAAGACTCAATTTACTCATGCAAGGATCAATTGTGTACTCAAAGATTCAAATTGTGACACATCATCACCAAAGATTCTCATGCTCGCAATACTTGCTACTTGTGCAAGTTCAAGCTCAACAAAAATATCTAAATGCCCTCGCACAAATAATGATTCCATATTCACACTCAGTTATGAGTCAATTTAAGATCAGGAATCAGATACAACGCTCACACTAAAAATGAGGAACACAATGCATATTTTCACCCATAGGTTTGCCCTTATTTTCCAATTGACTTTCGATTTGGCTTACTTAAGATCAAAAAGGTCTTTCTAAGGCTTGTAATGGGGCTGAGTGCAAATGTATGGTCATTTAGGCTTAGTGACATTTTCCTCGTGAGATGCGGTATTCTCAAGACATTCCCTTCCTCTCCTTTATCAACTCTTTTTCTAGTGCTTCTAAGTCACCTTTTTATTCACCTTCCAAGAATTGCATTGGAACCCAAATTTCTCTGTACTTTATTCCACATTTTTTTTAGGGTTCCATGGTTCTGCAACACTATGGGTGAAGGAAGACTTCTTATACCACTTCTTGACTTCTCCTTTTCTCTTTCACCACACCCCAACTTAGGCTTTTGGCCTAAGTTGGCTATTCGCTAGACCACAACTCAAGAGGATTTTAGGTAGTGGTTCAAGTATGGTCTAGGGTTCATCAAGGTTCTTCCAAAGAAAGGTAAGGCTCAAAGGGTGTTCAAGATAGTTTCACACGCTCACAGGTAGGTCACAAAAAGAGGTATATATCAAATTGGCTCACACTCTTTAAAATTGCCTAAGATCATCTCAAGAGTACATCTTTCTAAATCAATCAGACTAACCGAGCAAATTCTACATTTATTCATGCATGGTTCGAAGTAAGCTAATCATACAAGGCATTGATAATTCAGTCAAACAAGATTAGACACGTTAACTAGCGTGCAACGGTCCGCACAAGAAAATCAATTCGATAAATGGCTAGTTAAAACGAGATGCAGAGAGTGCACATATTATCTATGTAACTTAATTTGGCCTTGTCGTAGCCATGTATTTATGTTTGTTCAACTGAGAGCACTATTTAAGTCATCGGTATTGATCGAAACAGAGACTTAATATTTTGCAAAAGAACAGCCACTTTCAACACAAGAGGTGGTGAAAATTTGTCTTTTTTTTTTTTTCGAAAGGATCAAAATTATTTAGAAAGTAAAACAACAGGAGCCATGAGGTCAAACATCCACAAAAAAGCAGTATTTAAAATACAAATTAAAATAGATAGCACAAATATCCAAATAACACACAAAGATGGGCCTCACCACATCACAAATAAAAGCATTTGTCCTGAAATGGAAATAACAACGAATATGAAAGGTAGAGTAAAGAAATGAAGACAGGGAGATAAAGAGGTGGTCCTGACTACTTGATCGATGCATTTGCCTGGGTTTCAAAGTTGAGGGTAACATCCAGAAGGACCGGCCCCACCGAATTCCGCAGCCAGAGATTTGGCCAAGAAAGCATGCACAACATCATCTATCATGATTTCCTCAGTCTTTGCTATGTCGTTTGCGGTAGCTCCCTCGAACATCTCTTCATCAATATCTACTTCTTCTCCAGAATCTTCTGTGTGCTCCACTCTATCCTCATATCTAGTAGTAGTCTGAGGCCTCTTAGGCATGGCTGGAATTTCCACTGTCCCAAAGACCATGGACACATCGGTGGCCTTCAAGTGATTCACATCTTCTCGCAGCTCAGCAATGGCAGCTTTTAAAAATCTTATCTCACTAGTGGACCCTTGCTTGTGCTCACACACCGCTTTCCTGGCCGCTCTGGCTTCAATGGTAGTGTTCAGGGGTGTAATATCATCAGTTAGGGTCGTCTGGATCATGCCTGGAACAACTGCTTCTAAACAAGCAGCCTGACGATCATCAGAGAGGGCCATTTGTCCCATCTGAAGTAGGGAAACGTGGGTGAGTGGGGGCCTTGAAGTAGCAGCAGAGGAACCTGCAGTGTCAGTGGAAGTAGCAGTGGTAATGGATATACCTGAAAGTCCAAGAACTGGAGTGAGTGGGAGTGCTTCTGTAGGTGTAGATCTAGTGGTCGCCACTTCAGTCTGCTTCTTTTCAGCTTGATCCTTAAGATATTTGGCTTTGATCTTTCGGATATTGGTCGAGGTTGTGGGCATCACTTCTACATCCTTCTTGGGATCCAGAGGTACTCAGGCATTTTTGCACAATGCAATAATTAATACCAGAAAAGGGAGAGATGTCTGGCTTTGCTTGGCACGCATATGGATTTTAGAAGCAATAATCGTTCCCAGATTTATCCTTGTTTTCTCTATGATGCACCCAAGACATGATGCTTTAGTGGGCGAAGAATTGATTCATTTTGTGATGGCATAATGGAGCTGCTGATAAACTCGAACCAGTATCCTGCAACTATGTTCAAATCTTTCTTTTCGATTGGGATTCCTGCTGCTAGCCATTTTGGAGTATTGTTATCTAAGATTAGCGGGACCAACCACTATTTCATTACATCCAGCTACTTTGTGTTGATGAAGTGCTGACAGTGATCATTAATCTTAGTGGACATATTCAAGGCTATGTTGATAGCCTCACTGTCACGAGCTACATTTTTTCCTCTGACCACTACATAGTCAACAGCTTTGGAAGACGCGACTAGTCTCTTCCGCTGAGGTACTAATGCACTGTATGCACTATAAAACTCTCTGACCTAGTTTGGCATATAAGAACCACGTGGTTTTGTGAAAACTTGAAATTTGTGATATTTCAGGCACTCCATTATCTCAAGATACCTATCGATCACCCCATTTATGGACAACCGTTTTTCTTCAATGATTGTTCTTAGTCCATCAAACTTTAATCTATTTGATAATCTAGGCGGGGGGGGGGGGTTGTACTGGAGGTGCCATTATTATTGCATGTTCTGGAGTTAGAGGAGTCTAAGCAGCGGATCGAGGATTTCAGATCAGCGATGAGCTATTAAGCTGTTTGGATCGTAGCACATTCCTCTGTGCCTCTATCAGTTCGTCTTTATCTGAACTCATACTCTCACTATCATATGTTGTTGGGTCATTGGTCTAAAAACCCATGCTATCAGAGCTTGCATTTGATAGATCAACGATCTTGTCCTTGCCCTTGCCTATTTTGCCTGCACCAGAAAGTTTCACAACATTGCTTTTGGATACAGCTGCATCATCGTTGATTGTTATCCCTTTTTTCTTGCTTTGAGTTGGCTTGCTGCTTCTTTTAACTTTGGGTTTGGCCATGTCTGCAGTCAATAAGGGGTAAGTTAGAAATAAGTAAATCAGTGGTGCAGACCTTTAATGGCAGACAGATACGCCGAATCGCCAATTCTCTTTGGTGAGTCGGGTCGAGCTCGCCTACAATTATGCCCTAATAGCTTTCACTAGTCGGCAATGAGTAAGTGCGAATCGCCGATTACTATCGGTGATCAAAGGTTCATTTGCTGAAAGTTACAGTGCAATGAAGATTCAGGAATGCAGACAGAGGGTGATCGAAGTCACTTAAGGTGAGCCGCCTAGTTGTTTGACGAACCAGACCCAGTTCGCTAAACAACCTAACGTACCTTCTTTCTGTTCAAATTCGACCTTGCAAATTCCCAAAATACAATTAACAGTAGCAATATTGAAATTAAATTAAGACCTATGGCATTCATTCACCCAAAGTTTAAATCATTTCATGCACAGGCAAAGAGGGATTTCAGAAATTGAGATCAATTAGGCATGATTCTCAGATCGAATTTGGCATTTACACAAGATAGGTCTATCAGAGAGAGGCCAAGAACATGTCAACCCAACCAGTTTTAATTTAATAAGAGAACAAAATTTTAGTAGTTTCTGAATTTGGGAGAAACCAACCTTTTATGCTACTTGAACTGTGTTGAAATTCTAGGAAGCAATGTAATCCCACGCTTTATCACTAATCAACAACTAAAATACTAGGACTGTAGAGATAATGAAAATTACTTACTAGGTGTGGTTTTTCGATAGTAGAAATTGAGTGGAAAATGAACCTTGTTCCATTTTTGAAACTATTGGTCTTTAAAAACTGTCCAGTTGCTGCTCATTCGGCAATATTAATTTGTATCGCTGAATGATTCAGCGTTACGCCAAGCGATTTCCCTCACCGCCAATTGTTACAGACTGTAGCTTGGATCTACAGTCTGCCGGTGATCTAGAACGAAGTCTCCGAATAGTTTGGCTATTCGCCGAATGGGACTATCAATTACCAATCCATATTTTTCATTCATTCTCCACATTTTCTCCTGCGAAATTAGTACACCATTATTTCTAGAATAAAACTAAAGATCGTAAAGGTTTTGGGTTGCCTCCCAAACAGCGCCTTAGTTAACGTCGTGGCACGACGCAAGTCAATGCTCAAACTGGCTTTTTGGTGTTACACCTAGTGTAACTAGGTGATCCCGCTTTCTCATACGGATGAAGTTGAGGTAGTGCAAGATTCAAGAGAGTTTTGATTAGTTGAATAGACCTAGAATGAGAGCCACTCATCTGATTCAGTGTTTCGACATTTTCTCTAATTTCCTCTAGTACTTTGGTTTGCTCATTCAACTTTTGGAGGATGGTTAATAACATATCGTTGATATGTCTATTTTCAATATCTGCGCATCTTCCCCCGATCTGTACATGATGGGTACTTGCTCTTTCCTTTGGACATCACTTCCAGTTCTTCAACCTTTTAGGTCAAGCTATTCATTTGACCCAACAAAATGGTTAATTGCTGGCCCTTCTCTCCATCCTTGTTGGTTTTAGCTGCAAGGTCAAGGAATTTGGCTGCAGTCTCATAGTTAATGACATTTGCGATAAAAGACATTATAAATTAAACGGGGTGACACCAAAGTGTCAAATATCAAAGGGGTTTTTGTAACAACTACTAAAACAGCTAAATAAACAAGAAAATCAAGTATGGGGAAAGGTTCTTGGGATGTGACCGCAATATAAGTTGAGATAAATTGTTGGGTACATTCTTTCGATCGGAGATTTGCAAAATAATAGTGACTAGGCTAAGCTTTAAATGTAAATAAGTTCCCTCGAGGGAAACTTACCCCGTTTCAAATGTGTTCCTCTCGGACACCCATTTGCCGCATGAAGACCAGCCTACACCTTACACCACTCATTCTCTCGAGCTAAGTGTTAGGATATGAGACTAGGGCTCACCCTCTCGGGTTGAACCTCATGTCAACCCAATCCTTAGGCCATCAGTCTAGTGGTTTTGGTTTCGCGACCTCCCTCTTGGGAAAGCAGAAAACACATGGGTGGTTTTGTATTTGCAACTACAAACCCTTTAGATTAAACCACAATGACTAGGTGAAATCACCATTAAAATACGTTTAACCTATCAGAAAGCAAGACCCATCAAGAATATTAACCCATATTTGCTAAATCACACCCTAAGAATAGGGGTTTTTAGCCACACATCAAAAAATAAGAAATTATACCTAACATGATAATGAAATCAACTGGGTATAAGAAATTAAACCTTGAATTAAGTAAAGGACAGTTAATAGAGAAGACCCACTTCCAACTTGGGGAAGAAGAACTCATTTCTTCAAGTCTCCACAAAACCATCTCCAGACTTGAGAGAAAAGTACTAGCTAGAATATGTTCTAATGTGAAAATAATAATAATAAATGTTCCACACTCAATATCTCTATCTTTAAATAGTATTTATAGTTTTCACAGATTGTGCTGCGGAGGATTGTTCAGTGACATTAGTCGAGATCGCCGATGAACTCGGTGATCCGCCCTTTCGTCAACTCATCACCTTCAGTGTCTTGCCTTTAGCATCCTCGCATTTTGGATTATTGGGCCGTGCAGTACTGCTTTGCGGAACTGATTGGCGACTCGCCGACTGCTAATTTCCTCGCCATTTGATCCACTTCCTTCAAGACTTCGTGTACTGGAATGAAGGGCGGTTCATGTCGCTTCAGTGACCCGCCAAGTTAAACTCGGCAATCCACAGGATTCCATTTCTTGTTCTTTTCAGCCCTATTTGCTCCGTTTTGCGCCTAAGTGTCCATGCTTCTACTAAAACTTCAAATAGCTGAAACTTCAGCATTTTAATTAGGTATTGAGATACAACAAGTATTCAAGGACACTATTTCCATTAAAATAAAGCCCTAAATGAGTCAAATTTGTGTACTCATCAATAACATCTAGAACTAACCCCATATGTGTTTGTAAAAAAAATTACATGTATGAAGTCATGGAATAAGATTCAGGCATTTCCTTGTATATCTCGTTGAATTCTTATTTATGCCTCCTTGACATTATCCCTAGTGAAGCTCATTGAACATTGTAGACTTTTTTTTGTTAGTCTCATGATGAACCTAATCCATTTTTTTGATACCCTGTTTCAATTTGATCAAAATAATGTTCCTTAACGCATTTTTGGTAAAAAGGGGTTTAATAAAAAGATGAGTAAATTAAAAGGGAAAAGGTGAGTGTAGTGAATGAGAGATTTGGTGAAAAGAGCCGCGGAAATAATTAGCAAAGTTCTGCCTGCATATGAAAAAAATAAGAAAAAAACTGGTTGTTGATATAAGAAAAGTGATGTGCTAGCGGCACATGCTTTGATTACTACAAAGCAGAAACAAAAAGATAAAGAGGGAATTTCTAAAGGTTTGAGCAAAGGAGATAAAGTAAGTCTAAGAGAGGAAAAATGGTAAAGTGTTGTGTTATGAAACAAAAGTATTAGGGATGAGAGTCACTGTATGTTTCAAAAAGTATTCTCCCCGACCTGAAGCTGACATTACGTCCAAAGAAAGTCCTTTCGATTCCATGAGTAGAATGCATTGTCAATGTCACCATATACTAAGGGTAAGCCTATATCATGTTGTGATATGTGGAAACATCTTTTGTGAGAGTGAGTGTTTAGACTTTCAAAATTGGTCCTTTATAGTTGAATGATTGTAAAACTACATAATGAGAAAATGACTGTAGTCAAAATAGTGGGGTCACTCATGAAATATATATGCATGGTATTATGGTTGTGTTTTTGTTTATACATGATCACATTAGCCTAGAAGATTTGTAGGGAGTTCGTTATTGAGGTTATGCTATGTCATATAGAGGATATTAATTCTAAGAAAAATATTATTAAAAGAGTTTGGTTGATGCAAGTGTGTGGCGAAGAGTCCTTAACTGTTACTAGTGAAGTGATAGAAAAGTGGTACAGAGTTTTGATCTTTGGCATATTTATCTGCTCATTTATTATATTTGGCCTATATATACCTTCAGTTTAAAAAGTATTCTTTACTCTATTTGTTATGTTTTGATGATTATTCTAATAATTGTGCACTATGACTTGTGATTGGACATTGTAGGATATTGATGCTAGAATCAAGTAAATGGGAGCTGAAACAAGGGCGGAAAGCAAGGAAGCAAATCAAAGGAATGCACGAAAGAAAACTATCAAGAGAAATCTGGTCTCTAGCACATAAGTGGCGAATCCCCCAAGGCCTAAACTACTAGAAGTCCAAGCATGGTGCCCTAGTAGTAGACCATGCCAGGCTCTAAGATGATGAAGCCTAGTTCTGGTGCTATGGTGGCATGCTTCCCATGAAAGCCCTGACAAAAACCATAAATATTAGGATTCCAAATCCAATATCTTATGTTTGACACTTACACTTTAGCCTATGTTATATTTTTTCGTGTTCTATCTCTTTACTCTAGACTTGTTAAAAGTTTTTGTATAGGGACTTTTAGGTTCTAGGGAGTTTATTCCGCATTTTTAAGTTTCTTGGTTGGTAGTGGTCTCTCCCACTAGAGGGTTAGTGAGGGTGCCACTCACGACAGGTCAGGGTCGTGACACGACCTCTGTATTGTGTAGTGTGATAAGTTTTATTAATATTATGGATTACTATGTAGTATTAGTGTAATGGGTTCTTATTAATACATTAACATGGTTAAAAACCTTTTTATGAATGTCAATTGTTGCGAATTTTTATCATGTACTTTGACTTGAATTTTTTGAAATCTTTTACCAATTGTGATTTAGTATATTTCTATTTTTTTATGAATTGAAATTGTTGTTCAACTGCTCTTTGGCTATGTCATGACCCAAAAACCGAGCTTGATGGCACTCGGCTTATCCTCCTAAGATAGGTCATTCTAAACAAACCTCGATAGGGTTAATGCAGATGTAATAATATAACAAAGGACTAAACATAACATAAGCATGAGAAAGATCATAATATAACTCAAACACCCCTAAAGCCTAATGTCACATGTATAAGCTTTTAAGTATTAAAATAGATTCACAAGAAATAAATGTTTGAATTGCTCTGTTTCTAGAATAGAAGATGGACATAATGAAAGCATAAGTGATGTCTACCGAGATTACAAGGAACTACCTCACGAACTCCAAAAGCAAGTCTTAGACGAAGATGAGAAGGGGATAATCAAGACGATCCGGGATCGTAGCCTACATAGCTGTAGAAAGCAAAGGAGTGAGTATCAAACAACAATGGTACTGAGCAAAAATCCCTACCTAACCCTAAGTAAAGCAATATAGAATGCATGTACTCCAACACACCAATTCGAAGCTCCACATACTACAACCTACATAGCATCAGATAAACCCCAACCTAGCAATTCTCAATTCTATAACAACAAACCACAAGTAGAACATCATAACTTGCAGCTTAACACATACATATATCATCACCGTCTGTCATAATTCAATAACCAGAAGACCATACAAATCACTCATGATGGTTAGGAAACAAGGATGAAGTGAAATGCAATTTAGTGCAATGTGATATAGAGTAATTCATGTCTCTCCTAATGATACACACTCGCTGAATATCAAGTTGGGACTCATGCGAGACATATTTTTTCGTGCATCTATCACAACATGTAACACGTCTCTCAAAATCATAGTATATGTCAAGACGTGTGACATGTCCAAGGAAATCATAGTATACATCACAGTGTGTAAAATATCCCTCAAAATCATAGTATCTAACATGACATGTCACACGACAATCAAAATAGTACATCTCTTTTATTTGTCTTATTTTTAATTAAATAGTATCTAAACTTCAAGAAACTTTGATCTCAGACTTTTGATCATAGAAACTTAACTGGTTTATGAGTTAACTTCGTCAACAATGTAGAGATGATAGTGAAACCTTCCAAAAATCTATGATAATATCTAGCTAAACCTAAAAATCTACGAACCTCTATAGGATTCAAAGGTCTGGGTCAACTCTATACAACTTCTATTTTCTGGTATCAACCCTTATACCTTCATCTGCAATTACACTACCAAGAAAATCTACATATGTTAGCCAAAATTTAAATTGAGAAAACTTAGCATACACCTTGTTCTCTTGGAGAGTATGTAGCACAACTCTTACATGATTTGCATGCTCGACCTCTAGCAATGAGTAAATCAAGTTGTAGTCAATAGAGGCGATAACAAACACGTCCATAAAAGGGCTTAAATACCCTAGTAAAAAACTTCTTAAAGCCTGCTACATTAGTAAGTCCAAAATATAACACCAAAAAATAATAATGACCATATAAGGTCTTGAAAGCAGTCTTATGGACATATACATCCCTAACTTGTAGTTGGTGGATCCTAACCTCAAATCGATTTTGGAAAAGCACCAAGCTTCCATACAACTAGTAAAATAAATCATCAATTTTGGAAAAGCACTGAGTTCTATATCATATCATATGCTATACTTATTCTTGAACATCACTTTATCAAGCTGTCTATAGTTGATACATATTCACAAAAAGCCATTTTTCTTTTGTACAAACAGTACTTGTGTACCTCACAGTGATAACCTAGGCCATATGAAACCTTTCTCAATTAAAAGTTTTAACTCCTCGTTCAACTCTCTTAGTTCTGAAGAATCCTTTTAATAAAGAGGTATCAATAAAAGCTTTGTACTAGGGAGAAAATTGATGAGAAAATCTATTTCCCATTCAAGAGGGACTCTATCACAACAAAAAATACACCCTAGGTGTGAAATGTCGTATAAGACCCCGAGAGAACCTACATAAACAACTTTACATACATATACACAACATAATAGATAAAAATAATAAATCGTAAAAAGAAGTAAAGAGTTTCACATAAGTGGAAGTACATAATCTTTAGACAAAACATCTATGACGTCAAAAGACTAGTCGGGAAGTAACTCGTACACCGCATACAAAGTCCGAAAACTAAAACATAAAGAAAGTAATAAAAGTATCATGGTTGTCGAAACAAGATGCCTCACCAACTCCTTATCTTCAAGTCTCTAAGGAGATCAACTATCCACGAATGGTAGAAGAGAAATTGTCATATCCTAGATTAATGAAAAAATGTAGGAACAAGTATGTATTAGTACACGAAATGTACTAAGTATGAGGGGATGCAATAATATACGAGATATGATCATAAGGGGGCCATGAACGAAAACATGATAATCATGACCAAGCTAAATGTAGTAAAATCATTTAAGAAGAATCCTAAATCATGAACATGGTGATGTGTCATGAAATTGTGGAATATTTGACGGTCAAAACTAAGAATTAGTGAGAGAACTTGAGCGTGTTTATGTGGATATGATGTGTTTTTCATGGTTGAATAGGAAAAACACTTGGACGTAGAAGATAGAGAAAAAGAAAGAAATTGAGTTGAAGCAAACACCACGGAGCCCTAGATGGGCCGTGGTCATGATGACGGGCCATCTGAGCCCTCGTGAAGATGAGGCAGTGAAGGATGAGAAAGTGACCAAGTGCTAAGTGAAGACCACAGAGCCCAAAATGGGCCGTGGTCCATTTTACAGCCATCTGAAGGCCCGTGAGAGAGAGACAATGCAAGGCCCTTGGGATTAAGTGTCGACTGCAGGCCACGGGACCCTAAATGGGTCGTGGTTGATTTGATAAGGCATATGGTTGCTCGTGAACAAGAGGTAGGAAATCCAGTAAAGACTCAAAGTCGAACACAAGTTCAATGAGATCTAGACGAGCTGTCTAGTAGCTTATGAAGGTTGTCAGGAAAGAAGACCCACACTGTCTCTAAGTGTGGGACAACGAGAGGCTTCACGGGCTGTCTGGCACATGACGAGCAGTCAAGTGAGTCGTGAGATGTTGCCATAAGTCAGTCCTACTATGAGTAGGACTTATTTTTATAGATTATTTTAGTTATTTAGGTTTTTATTTCTGAACACTACTTATCGTTGGATAGTTGCAATAGTTTCCATATTCAAAACTTGGTTTTTGTCTATTGTTTTTGGGTCAAGATTTCAGGATTAGGACCAAGTGTTGTTAGTCAAGATTTCTTTTTGGGTTGCAATTATTGTAAGTTTTTTATCTCATACTTTCAAAAATGGTTACTGCTTGTATTCTTGAAAACATGAACGGCTAAACACCACAGCTAAGTTTGTGGGAACCATGACTAAAATATACTAACGAATTCAAAATAGGTGTAATGTATTAGTGTTAGTTGCGCATGTGATTCTTACTTTCATCATGAATTATTTTTACTAAGTGCACATACTAGAACTTTCCCATAGTTACCATTTGTTCGAGAGCAAATTGGTAATTAGGAAAAAGTAAAATCACATTCTATTAATTTGTTGTGTAGATTTGAGTTCAAGAGAAGAGAATTTCACTAATAACATGCAAGGGTAAACATGAAAATACTCTAAGACCGAGAGGAAAAGAGTTAAAGCCGTCTAATAGTGCTGAGAAGTGTTTAGTTGCATTTAAAATGCTAACAACGGATCATTTCTTGTATAAGATTCAATACTAAACTAAAAGTAATGGGTAACACAAATATAGTCTCATTTATCAATTACTGTAATCTTGAAGTTAAAGCGATAGTTATTTCTGTTAACTTTGATATTTAAGTTAACATTGGTTACTAAAACAACAAACAACCCCATATTTACTTTCCGTAATTACTCTTTTTTGGAAATAATAACCACAATTGAGTAAGAGTGTTAGTAAAGCTATTTCTATAAGAAATTCTCTATGGTATCGACCTCAACTTAGTTGAGTTCTATCAATTGACATCGACTTATTATACTTCTTAATTGAAATGTAAGTTTGGACGTATCAAATTTTGGCGATGCTGCTAGGAAGTTTTGGTTCAGAAATACTTTACTAGCAATTATATCAGTTGTAGTTATATTTCCTAATTTTACTTCTTGTTCCTTGTCTGTTTCCTTTGCTGGTGAATTCACTAGTGCATTTCAAACATAGAACTAAGGGAGCACCTTTGATTCCTTACGATCCAGAACTGAGTAGAACCATTAGGAAAATGGTGAATGCACAACAGATGGAAGCTCACGAGCAAATATTGCGACACGTAGTTGAGAGCTAAGTCAAAGGTGCTCAAAAAAATGCTAACGACCCACCCAGAGTGGTAGAGGTGAATAAAGGAGTAGAAGAGATAGCTCCTCCTCACCACCATCTAATAGCTCCAATGGGTTGACTGCAATAACATACACATGTGATATTTGAAGATGATGATCAGGACCTGGATGGAGCAGGGGCTACTGGATCCATAGTCATACCAACACTACCTCCCAGGATGAAGTTCACCATCACAAGTCCCATAATACAATTTCTAACTTTGAAGGGTATCTTCAGAGGAGCCGTTGGTGATGAAGCCAACAAGTATCTGATGAATTTTGTAGCGATCTGCAACTCAGTGGAAATTCCAGGAGTTAGCCAAATTTCTTTAAGGCTGAACTTGTTTCCTTTGTCTTTGATTGGGCAGTGGAAAAATGGCTAAATGAGTTTCAACACGACTCAATTAGAATCGGGAATGAGCTAAAGGAAGCATTCTTGGAGAGGTTCTTTCCTAAAGCAAAAGAGCAACAAATGAAGGATGAGATAGGTGCACATAAGAAATAACAAGGTGAAGCAATACATGACACTTGGTGGAGATTTAGTCAGAAGCTGAAGAAGTGTCCAAATCATTGCTTCACTGAAAGGCATTTGAAACAGGTATTCTACAGGTTACTAAACTTTATGACAAAACCTGTTGTTGATGTAGTATGTAGCGGTTCCTTCATGAAGAAGACAATCCTTGATATTATGATAGTTATGGATGAAGTCTCAAAGAATATCAAGGCTTGGCATACTAGAGATGAAGAGGTAGGAGAGCTTGGGTTCACTTTTGAACTCTCAGTAAAGAAAAATATGAGAAAATAAGAAAGGGAATAAGATATGTCCCATATAAGAATGCATATGGAAATTATCATGAAGCTTATTATATCAGGCCTGCAAAAGGTAGATGTTCTTGGGGCTGCTAATAGGAATGATGAGTAGGATGTTGATTTTGATGAGAAAGTCAAGTATCTGATCGACCTGGGGTTTCCGAAATTATAACTCAGGCAACCAACGCTATAATTCAAGAAATCGGAATTATCATAGAGATGGTCAATATGTTAGACCAGGTAACCTAGAACAAGGAAGCTGTTAGAATAAAAAGGGATACAAAAACAATTATAGTGGTGTGTATGTACCCCCAGGTAATAGAGATAGAGCATGTAGTAGTTCCAGTGGGTCCATGATGGAGGATATGTTAGCTATGGTTTTTTGAAGGTTGAATCTACATATGCAGGTGTCAAAGAGATGAGCAAAGACTTCTCTAGTATGATTCAGCTGGCAAACTCACATACAACATCCATCAAGCAGTTGGAGCAGTAGTTGGGGCAATTGTCGGCCTCATTAAAATAGAGAAAGAATGGATCACAACCCAGTGATACTGTTCATAACCCAAAAAAAGATGGGTATTGCATGATGATCACTACTAAAAGAGGTAAATTACTTCCTTAACTGAAACCTGCAACTATTAAACAGGAAGATAGTGTAGAAAAAGATGAGGAAGTAGTGATTGATGCTAAATTTGTGGATGATGTAGAGGAAACTGGAAAGATATAGAATCCATCGAAGACGAAAGAAGCTGCAGTAGAGGTAACTTTGCCTCTACAACAAATCCCTAGAACTCCTCCTCCATTCCTCACAGGCTCCAGAAGAAACCCAAAGATGGAAAATTCATGAAGTTTATATCTATGCTTTGGCAACTATCAATGAACATTACATTTGTAGAAGCTTTAGGGAAAATGTCAGGTTATGCTAATTTTATGAAGGACTTAGTCACAAAGTAGAGGGCTACAGGTTTTGAACCGGATGATAATGTTAACCATTGTAGTACTATTACTATACGGTCATTGGTGCAAAAGAAAGAGGATCCAAGTGCATTCATTATACCATGCACCATGGGTGCTTTCGAGTTTCCAAAGGCCCTATGTGATCTGGGGATAGTTTCAATCTTATGCCATTCGTTATTTACAAGCAACTGGGATTGGGGGCCCCAAAGCCCACCAAGATGAGGTTAATAAGACACATAGATTAGCGAAGAGGTCTATACGTATTTTATGTGATGTACTTGTTAAAGTTGAAAGTTTCATTTTCCCAGCTAACTTTGTAAATATGGATTGCGAAGTTTATTATGAGGTTCCCATAATTTTTGGAAGGCCATTTCTAGTCACAGGCAGAGCTCTAGTTGATTTGGAAAGAGGGGAGTTGAAATTTAGATTAAATATTGAAGAGGTGAAATATAAAGTGTGTAGGTCAATGAAATAGCCACAATTTATGAGTGTGGTGTCTGCAATTGTTGTTGTTGAAGGGGGTGACATAGAAGAATCCATAGAGGAAAAAATTTATGTAGAGACACTAACAACTGTGGTAATGAACTTTAATGAAATCTTTGGGGTTGAGTATGTGGAGACTCTAAATGCACTACAAGGCATGTCGTCACTTTCATATTCTCCCAAGATATTAGACTTGGACTTGAAAAAAGGACAAGTCCTCGAGCGAAACCATCCATTGAGGAACCACCTGAGCTTGAGTTGAAATAGCTACTTATCCATTTAATGTATGTCTTTCTGGGCAAACAGAACACTTCGCTAGTTATTTTGGCTGTAGATTTTAATGAAGAAAAATAGCAAGCAGTGGTGAAGTTATTAAAGAGGTTCAAGAAAGAACTTGGTCAGACCATTGCTGATATCATTGGGACACCTCCAGGTATCTGCACTTATAAAATTCAGCTTGAGAAAGATTGCGGTTCGAGTATAAAGCACTAAAGGAGGCTGAACCCACAAATGCAAGAGGTGGTAAAGAAAGAAATTATCAAGTGACTTGATATAGGGTGGTGTACCCCAATTCTGAGAGTCATTGGGTTAGCCTAGTGTAGTATGTGCCCAAGAAGGTTGGTATGACATTTGTAGTAAATGCAAAGAATGAGATGATTCCATAAAGGCCAATTACAGGATGGTGAGTGTGGATGGACTACATAAAGTTAAACAAATGTACCTTGAAAGACTATTTCCCAATGCATTTCATGGACTAGTTGTAAGATAGGCTTGAAGGTAGAGGATGGTAATGTGTCTTAGATGGATTCTCTAGTTATAAATATCAATTACTCCAGAAGACTAGAAGAAAACAACATTCACATATCCCTATGGTACTTTTGCGTTCAAGTGCATGCCATTTTTATTGTGTAATGCACCAACAACTTTCCAGAAACGTATGATGTCCATCTTTTCGGACATGGTAGAGGAAAATTTGGAAGTGTTCATGGATGATTTCTCTGTGTTAGGTGACACTTTTGATGACTGTTTGTTCAATCTTAGCAGTGCACTACAGAGGTGTGAAGAGGCAAACCTGGTGCTAAACTAGGAAAAATGCCACTTCATGGTCAAGGAAGGCATAGTGCTAGGAAATAAGATATTCGAGAAGGGTTTGGAGGTAGATAAGATGAAGATTAAAGTGATCAAAAAGCTTCCCCCACCTATCTCTGTGAAAGGGATTTGGAGTTTCCTAGGTAATGCAGGATTCTATCGGTGCTTCATCAATGACTTTTCTAGAATTGCACATCCTTTGTGTAAGTTGTTAGAAAAGGAGGCGAAGTTCATTTTTGATGAAGCATACACCAAAGCTTTTAAGTGTTTGGAAGAAAAATTGATCTCATCCCCAGTAATCATTGGTCAAAATTGGTCGGAGCCATTTGAGGTGTTTTGCGATGCAAGTGTTGTTGCCTTAGGAGTTGTGGTAGGTCAGAAGTGAAATAAAGTCTACTATGAAAGCAAGGCGCTGAATGGAGTACAAATAAACTACACTATCACTGAGCAAGAATTGATCACAGTAGTGTTTGCTTTTAAGAAGTTTAGGGCATACTTGGTGGGAACTAAAGTGGTAGTTCACATTAACCATGCAGCACTGTAGTAATTTATAGCGAAGAAAGATGTGAAGCCAGGATTGATAAGATGGGTGTTGTTATTACAAGAGTTTGACTTTGATGTCAAAGACATAAGGGGCTATGAAAATCAAGTGGTTGATCACTTATCCAGAGGCAGAGAAGAAAGAGGATGATAATGAGAATCTCGAGAGTGATTCTAATACAAAATTGCGGGGGGGGGGGGGTGTTGTGGTGGCTGATCCACCTAATAATGTGAAGGTGCAAGGTCTGATGCAATTGCCAATGAAAGTGACCCCTTATTTTCCTTAACAATTGAAAAGAAAGAAGGGTGATGCCAAGTTACCAATTTTTTAATATGTTCAAGAGTTTATAGGTAAAAATTCCTCTAGTATATTCCTTAATTGACATGTTGGGTTATGTTAAGTTCATGAAGGAATTGGTTACAAAAAAGCGGTGGATGAAGTTTGAGGCTCTAGAGATTTCTCATAATTGTATATCTATAATGTCAAGCGATGTGATAATAATAAAAGATGATCTAGGGACATTTACTATTTCGTGCATAATTGGGGTGTGTCAATTTTCTAAAGCTTTGTGTAATCTTGGAGCAAGTATAAATATCATTCTTCCTAGCTATTTTGAAAAAAGCTAGGGATTAGATGATGATGACTGGTAGATTGGAACTTATTTGAGGTCTATTCAGCTCAATAATAAGTATCCTCAATGCCTAAATTTGTCCTATTATGATGATATGATGATGATGTGTAGCTATCAAGGCAAATGCACAAGCCAAAGATTGATGTTTGAAGGCATGGCCAAAAAAGCAAAAAAGTATAAGCTATATATTATTAATCGCCAAACGAGAAAGGCAGATCACCTAGTGAGCATGACCTCGCTAGAATGACAGTGCATAACACTTGTCTCTATCAAAATAGGTTGGGAAACAAAAATATAGAATGTGATGCGCCGAATGAGAAAGGTGGTGTTGCAGATCGGCGGCAAAAATGATAGTGTAAAAAGAAAAAATGAATACTCGAAAGGGGAACAATGGTGGTAGTTAGTGATTCACCGAATGTGAAAGGCTGACTACAATAAGTTTGCAGACTATGGTTTAAACCCCTGAATCCTAGAGCATGAAAAGGCTAGCTGAAGAGCAAGAGGGGATTCACCAAACGAGCTCGGCGTGCCCAACTTATGTCGCCAATTGAGACAAGCATTGGGTTTTGGGCATAAATTGGGAAACTATAAAAAGACGAAAGGAGAGAGAAATTATTTAGTTCAGAAATTTAGAAAGAGTGAGAAATATTTTGAATTTTGAGAGAGGACAGTTGACCTTTGTGAAGAACACTTTTTAGCTTTTGGGGTTGCTCTTGAATTTCATAAATTGAAGTTTAATCCAAAGTGGTTTACTTGTAATTGCTTAATTTCATGTTACTACATGGCTTCTTTTATGGAAGATACATTTTCTTTCCCTTTTGAGATGGGTGGCTAAAACCCCATGATCTGGGGGTGTCATTATGGGATTGGGTGTTGATTTAAACTAATGGGTATTGTGAAATGCTCATTTTTGCTATTGTTCATATATGTATTTTGGCTAATAAGCGTTGGGTTAATTTTTGGGTAAAGGTTGCAAACTAAATTCCTACTTCCGATCCTAGGTCGATGCTCGCAAGAAAATGATTGGAGTGGGTAATTAGTCCAATAATAGTAATTTAGGTTTGATGTATGTAAGTTGCTTGAAAATAGAGGTTATGGGTCGAATATATTTTCCATTTTTCTGCATTGAAAGAGAGAATAAAGTAAGGTATTGATTTGTTTAGTTTTGCATTTATATGAGATAGAAAAGAGATTCCATGCATTGATTCTTTGAGATTGACAGATGATTAGCATCATAGAAGATGATCAAGCCTATTCATGAATGTTCATTATAGAGGAGCACAATTACCCCTATGTGATATTGATTTCCAATCCCGCACCCCTAGTTTGATTGTGAACTCTTGAATCCTCAGAAATTGTAGTTTAAACATGATAATTGATAACCAAAGCTTTTTATTAAATTGGTGGAATCATCCACCCACTTGTTATTAATATTATAAATGAGCAATTTTACAATCCAAATATCTTGGTGGGATATCTCTACGATATACCATTCCCTCTGGGATTCGACCCCGAATCTTCACAGGGTTTTTATTGACTATCAGCACTGTCTCTTTTAATTTATTTTGAAGAGGACATTTGAGCATTATAAAAAATGGTGCCACTGTAGGGGAATGGTGGTTGAGAAATCTAATTGAAAAACTATATTTTTGTTAGGTGTTTTTCTTGGCTGATTTGTAGGTCTTATAGAATGAGTGACCATGGTAGTAACAACGATAGTCACTATGGTGAAAAAGACAACATGGGTGATTTGACTGATATGCATATGAATATTGTTCACACCACGGGAGCCATCCGGATATCTCCCACAGTCGGGAGGGTTGTGTTTCACATAACCTGAACAATTCTATAATATATCCAACTGAAAGGTAATTTTGGGGTCATAGCTAATAACGATTCCCATGAACACCATAGGAATCTCATAGAGGTATGTGGACCTATTGTATTCAAGAATATCTCTCAAAAGTTTGTAAGGATGAGGTTATTCCTATTATCTTTAACGACTGAAGCTACAAGATTGTTGACAAAATTGTCAAATAATTCAATCACTACGTGTTAGGAGTTGAATGATACCATCTTGAGAGATCCTTTCCACCATCGAATATTGTAAAACCAAAAGAAAGCCTCTTGAACCAAATTGTCCCTACCTTCTCACCTAAAATGCTTTTTTGGAGCATTGTTATATTTGAATAGCCAAGTTAGGCCAAAAACATATGTTGGGGGTAAATAAACATGAAATGAGACTCAACTTTGGAATTTGTTAAAAAAAAGAAGGAACCCCTCCATGTAATAAAAAGAGAAAAAGAGTTATTGTTATGAAAATGTTTTGGGAAATTGAAAATGAAAATGAGAAGCGAAAGAAATAAAGGGGATTCCAAATAAATTGAGTGAAAAGTTAAATTTTGACTTCTCAAATGAAGAGGATGAAAAGAACTTGAGAAGATGTAAAGATGATTGCAACAATTCTTTGAAAAGGTAAACTCACTGAGACAAATTAACCGTACCTTAACCCTCATCCCATTACAATCCTGAAATACCCATGAGATCTTGCATGAAGTAGGTTGTGTGATGAAAGATATGTGCAATCTTATGAGACAAAGCTTGCATGTATTTATCTTTTGGGAGAGTGAGAGGTGCATTGATTTCTTATATCTTTGTTGATTTTCTTATTGAGAGCACGAAATCGTTCTTTATCTGGGGGCACTTAAATACATTTATTGAAACATGATCTTGCATTATACAAGAATATATAGTGAGTATGTGCTTGTGTTGAGACTAGATAGTCATCATTTGAAACTTTCTTTTTATCATGATTGAGTGTAGCATGTTGTTTAAAATAGTCTTGTTATGGAACTTGCATGATAGTTCTCATTGAGTACTGTTGTAGACACCTTTATTGAGCTAATTGTATTCTTAATTTACTTAAGGACAAGCAAAGGTTTAACTTTGGGGTATTGATGAGTGGTAGATTTTCACTCATTTGAGGTTTATTTAGGTCAATAATTAGTGTCCCCAATGCCTATTTTTATCCTATTCTGATTATATAATGATGATTTACAACTATGAAGGCAAACAAACAAGGAAAGGATTGATCTTTGAAAGAATGGCCAAAATGTTAAAAGAAGTGCAAGCTATACATTATTGATCGTCAAACAAGAAAGGTGTATTTCCTAGTAAGAATGACCTAACTCAAAATAACAATACATAGTAGTTGTGTCTATTGAAACATGTCAGCGAACTCCAATAGAGAAGGGGATGCGCCAAATGAAAAAGGCGACCATTCTAATTATTGTCAAAAATGATAGTGTAAAAAGTTAACTTTAATGCTCGAAAGATGTTACTCGTGGATTTGCCAAATGTTAAAGGGTGTCTCCGATAAGTGTGTCAACTATTGTTCAAACACCTAAGTCCTAAAGCATGAAAAGGTGAGGTGAAGAGCAAGAGCTCATTCATCGAACGAGCTCAACGAGCTTGACTAATGTCAACGAATGAGACATGCATTGGGTTTTGGGAAACTATAAATAACCCATAAGAGAAAAAAATTAGAGAGTTCTGAAATTTAGATAGAGTGAGAGACATTTTGAGTTTCGAGAGTGAACACTTGACCTTTGTGAAGAACACTTTTTAGGTTTTGGAGTTGGTCTTGAATTTGATAAATTGAAGCTGAATGTAATATGGGTTTACTTGTAATTTCTTAATTTCATGTTACCCATGCCTGCTTTCATAGAAGATATATATTCTTTTCTTTTTTGATGAGTGGCTAAAACTCCAAAATCTAGGGGTGCAATTATGGAGTTGGGTGTTGATTTAATGTAGTGGGTATTGTGTTATGCTCTGCTTTGTTGGTATTCATACATGAATTTGGGATAATAAGCATGGGGTTAATTTATTGTTTAAGGTTGTAAACTTAATTCCTACTTCTGATCTCCAGTCGATGCTTGGAAGAGATTGATTGGAGTTGTTTTTAGTCCAATACTCGTATTTTAGGTTTGATTTATGTAACTTGCTTAAAAATAAAAGGATATGGGTCAGATCTATTGGCTCTATTTATGCATCAAAAGAGAGAATATAGTCAGGTATTGGGTTGTTTAGTTTGACATTATATGATACTGAAAGGAGATTATATGCATTGATGCTTCCATATCGAAAGTTAGGATCATATGATCATGTGTAGTAATTGATCATAGTTAGGATCATATGATCATGAATTGAGCTAGACTCTATTGTATATGATTGATCTTGACTTGTAAAGTTAGAATTGAACCTTTATGATCAATTGTGACTAGAATCACCTAGTAATGAAAGATGTGACCAAAATATCTTGAAATCTAGGTATAAAGAAAAGATTAAGAAAGAAACCTCGAGTGTAGGGTTGTGATCATCATAGCTAAGGCTAAGGGAGAAGCTAATTTGATGAACTAGATGTGTTAAGGCTTTGAGAGTAAAGTCTAAAAGAGAATAGAAGTCTAATGGGTTGAATTGAGGTGAAAGGCTAATACTCATCTAATCTACCTTATGATTTCTTGATAGATGAAAGTGATAGAATCACTTGAACATTGATTGATTGTCAAGGAAATTCCTCCATGAGACATGAGTGTTAAGCAAGCTTAATAAGTAAATCTTGGGGCGTACGGTGGGTCCCAAGTGGGTATTGACAATGAGAATGGAGTGTCACACAAGAGAGGGGCCGAGCTCAGAGTAGAAAGGAGAACCACACCTAGTTATGTGAGAACTAACCAAGTTAGAGGGGGAACTTTTATGTAGTAGAGTGTGGGTTTTCCCAAAGTTAGGTCTCATGAGAGGGAGTCCTTCACGTAGTTGAGTTAAGGTTTCTAGTAGAAATCTCCATATCCTGGGAACTAAGACATACTTGAGAAGTATCTCATAGTGTTAAAAAGCATAAAGGAACTAAGACTTATTTAATGAACTAATTCATAGGTTTCAAGAGTGTAAAGGAACTTAGACATACTTAAGAGCGTATCTCATAGTGTTCAAAGTAAAGAGGGGTTTAGACATGCTTAAGTTAGTATCTCATAGAGTCTATGTTAGTAATGAACTTAGACATGCTTAAGGTAGTATCTAATAGGGTTCAAGTTATTAAGGACTAAGATGTGCTTAAGGGAGTACTTCATAGTGCTCTAAAGTTAAAGAGGGGAACTAGGTTCCAAAATCATGAAGTAATAGTCAGAGGACCTAAAAGTGATACTTAAAATGATTAGTAGTATGGGATGCTTTGATTTCATTGCACAAGTATGACCTAGGGTTACTAAAGAGAAATGATGAGATAGGATTGTGCTATTGTTGCCTTCCTAGCTATAATTGACTAAAGGTGAGAGATTGCCTTAGTGATGAGAAGTTAAGTTTATAATGAGGCCAAAGGAGGGTGAATATGATTAATTTGACTTCAAGTTTATGCTTAGTGTGAATGGTAGTATGGGATGCCTTTCATTCATTGCACAAGTGTGCTTTGAGGTTACTTAGAAGTACGGTGCCCTTATGGCATAGGAAAGCTTAAAGAGTTAAACATGCATGTAGACTATGATTTACATGACCAAAAAGGGATACTTGGCTAGGGTAGTAGTATCGGATGCAATTCTTGCTTTGCATATCTTTGCTTTTGAGGTTACTTGAGAATGGTGATGTTATGGTAGAGATGACTAAGAGTTAGTTATGCTTATATGATTATGAGTTATCTCATATGCTCAACAACTATGTCTTATGTTGACGTATGTTAATATGATGCTTATGTTGGAGACCATGCTATGACTATGATGTTTATGTATGACTATGTTATTGTCTTTTATGCTTATGTCATTTGTTGACTAACCATTTTGAGATGATCTTATGTTGATAAGTTAGCTTCCATACTTGGTACATTTTGTACTAACGCATATCGTCTACATTCTAACCAAATGTAGGGTTGGAGACTTGAGTTGCTTTGGAGGCTAGGTTTCTAAGGTGCAAGAAGACTTGTAAAGTTGGTTTGTCCTACTAGCTTTGAGGACAAGCCTATGTTTCTTGTATGTCGTTTCTTTATGTTTTAGACTTTGTATGGGCCGCATCCCAAGACTTTATTTCAAAAGTTTATGTAAATAGTTTGAGACAAAGTTGTAGTAAAGGTTTACGCATGTTTTTATGAAAATGACTTAGATTGTAAAAGTTTTATTTTGTTCCGTATTTTAGTTCTATTACCTATGTTATGATGCTAAGGGCTTGTATAAGACCCTTTCGGGGTTAAGTACACCATGTTACGTCTAGGGGGTACCCTGGGTCATGACAAACTTGGTAATCAGAGCACAAGGTTTAGAATGGTTCTAGGATTGTCTCAAACAATGTCTAGTAGAGTCTTGTTCAGAAATGTGAAGTGCACCATATTTATGAATAAGAGGCTATTGGATGCTTAGGAAACTTCACTTCTTCATTCTCCAAGTCGTGCCATAGATGTATAAACTCTCTCTCTTATCCCTTATCCAATGGTCTTTAAGATGTGACTATTAGAAGTGTTTATGAAACAAGGAGGGAGGTGAAAGGTTGGTTGAGATGCCAATTATGGATATGTGACTTGGTAGATTTGAGATGATAGACTTTGATGTTGTCTTTAGCATGATTGATGCTTCATTATTCCCTTTATGTTATGATAGATGTTTAGAATATTTTGTGTAGGCATACTCCCAAGAGGGATATAGTGTTCCTACCTAGCAAGGTGATTGTGAGGCTATGTTTAGTTGTTGGAAGAACCCGACTTAGTCATGATGAGTTTCGAGGTATGTTAATAGATTTGTTGAATATGGTGTTTAAGTAATGCCTAGATGGGTTGAGTGAATACACTCCTCTAACAAGGTTAGAAGTGTAATTCACCTTGGTTTAAAATCATCTTGTGTGATGGAAGTGAAAGCTTGCTGATGACTTGCTCCGACCTTTGAATTGAAAGAATTGATGCTTAAAAAAGTTTGTATAGGCTTGCTCCTAAGGGGGAGATGATGTGCTTAGATAGAAAGGCAGTTGAGTATCCTTGATGTTCATGAATTAAGGTTGCTAGAAATTTTCACCTTGAGAGGTTTAGTGAGTATGAGAAGTTTATTCCCGGTTTGTTGGGCTCATGTGAGATCTTGAGTGGTGTTAGTAAGGTTGCTTGTGGTCTATAGTTCCTTAGCGAGAACTCTCTAATTTAGAAGTACTGGTAGATGTCTTAGACCGGAAAGTTAAGAAATAGAAGAACAAAGAAGTTGTTCCATGAAGTAGTGTGGAGTTTTCTTTAGTAAGGACTTTGGTTAAGAATGCTACTTGGGAGGCCAAGGGCCAATGAGATGTCCCAATTTCCTCATCCTTTCCTTCTACTCCTATTCAAGCTTGAGATGATAAGTTCCTCTTGGTTTGCTCTTATATGAAGTCACGTGTGAATAGTATGTTTCCATGATTTTCTTATGTGATGCATGTTTATGAAAATGCTTAGGTCTTGTTAGAAATGACTTATATTCATTGTTTTCCTCATGTTTTAGTGCATTTGAGTATATTGCATATAGACTTCATGAGTCGAGTTTTGAGCATGCTTTAGTTTGGGGTTGAAAGATTTCCTCCTTGAATAAATGCTTTTTGAGAGTAAATTGCATTTAGGCTCCATGAGGGAGAATTGAAAATGTTTTAGTTAGGAGATGTTAGTTCCTCCTTGAAAATGAGTAAAATATAGAATTTCATGCATTTTGGGTTGGTAGATTTAATTCCTACTCCCTTGTGTTGCATTGAATGAGTTTGATTTTGAATTAAAGTTTTCTTGGTTGGTTGTGTGCATTTACAGGTAGTGCATGCATAATGGGCTGCTAAGTTAGAATTGTGATTTTAAGAAGTGTTTAGAATTGTCATTCGAAGACGAATGATCCCAAGGGGGTGGGGGATAATGTAACACGCCGGAAACTAGCAAGTTGAACTAGTGGGTTCTAGAGCCTTTCGTAAGAGTTTTGGAGTGCCGTTAGAGGATTAAAATCAAAAGAAATTATTCCCGTACTTAGAATAGGGATGTTAGGGGTTAACTATCCTTGTACAACCCCCCCCCCCCAAGGACCACCCAAGGGGTCTTTGTAGGGGATCGCAAAAACAGTCCCGAAATCTGCAAAATTTAGTGACCTACGGTCGCAACCTACTGGGCGTAGGTTGATCCACACCCCGTAGGTGGGGATTCTTGGGTCAAGGCCTGCACAGGCATGCAACCTTGAGCCTCAGACCACACCCATGAAGGGTGCAGTACGGTTCGTCAACCCACCTACGGTCCGTAGGTGGGGCAGTCGTAGGTGCTGCCAGTTTTTAGAGTTTTAGTTTTAGTTAGGGGTTTTGGGAATTAATTAAATTATTAATTAGGGGATAAGGTAGGTCAGTTAGTTATTTAATTAGCCACCTATATAAGTCTAATACACCCCTAAACTAATTGATTTATCATTCCTCTTAAACCCCCAAATTACTCTCCAAAAATCCTCTCTCTAGAAGTGAAGAAGAAGGAGAAGAGAAGGCAAGAGGGCAGCATCTAGGTCGAAATTCTCCATTGAAACAAGCTTTCTTAAGGGCTTTGAATCAAGGTATGTGAAGCTTAATCATCTATGAGTTCTTCCACCTATAGAGCCCCCATAGTTCCCCCACTTGTGAAATAAAAAACCCCATCTAGCTAGGGTTGTGCTTGCATTGTGGGTCGGGTTTGGGTGTGATTCCAATCTAGTGGATAACACCCAATTATGATTGATTTAGTTTTGTTTTATGATATTATGATGATTTCATGTGATTTCTATGATAAACCCTAATCTAAATTGATGAGTGTGATAGTTGTGGGTTTATGCCATTAGAGATAAAGTTGAAGGTTCATAGTTAATCTTCCTAAATCATTGTCATGTGTAGTAGCTGATCAAATTTAGGATCGTATGATCATGAATTGAACTAGACTCTATTGTATATGATTGATCTTGACTTGTAAATTTTGAATTGAACCTTTATGATCAATTGTGACTAGAATCGCCTAGTAATGAAAGATGTGACCAAAATACCTTGAAATCTAGGTATAAAGAAGAGATTAAGAAAGAAACCTTGAGTGTAGGGTTGTGATCATGATAACTAAGGCTTTAGGGCGAAGCTAATTTGATGAACTAGATGTGTTAAGGCTTTGAGAGTAAAGTCTAAAAGAGAATTGAAGTCTAATGGTCTAAATTGAGGTGAAAGCCCTATACTCACGTAATCTACGTCATGAATGCTTGAAAGAATAAAGTGATAGTGTCACTTGAACATTGATTGATTGTCAAGGACATTCCTCCATGAGACATGAGTGTTAATCAAGGCTTAACTAGTAAATCTTGGGGTGTATGCTTGGTCCGAAGTGGGTATTGAGAATGAGAATGAAGTGTCACACAAGAGAGGGTCCAGGCACCAAGTAGAAAGGAGAACCACACCTAGTTGATGTGAGAACTGTCCAAGTGAAAGAGGGAACTCTTACGTAGTAGAGTGTGGGTTTTCCGAAAGTTAGGTCTCACGAGATGGAATCCTTCACGTAGTTGAGTTATTATTTCTAGTAGCAATCTCCATATCCTGTAGACTAAGATATGCTTGAGAAGTGTCTCATAGTGTTCAAAAGCATAAAGGAACTAAGGCATACTTAATGAAGTAACTCATAGTGTTCAAGAGTGTAAAGGAACTTAGACATACTTAAAAGAGTATCTGATAGTGTTCAAAGTAAAGAGGGTCTTAGACATGCTTAAGGTAGTTTCTCATAGTGTCTATGTTAGTAATGAACTTAGACATGCTTAAGGTAGTATCTCATAGGGTTCAATCTACTATGAACTGAGATGTTCTTAAGGGAGTACTTCATAGTGTTCTAAAGTTAAAGAGAGGAACTAGGTTCCAAAACCATAAAGTAATAGTAAGAGGACCTAAAAGTGATACTTAGCATGATTAGTAGTATGTGATGCTATGATTGCATTGCACAAGTATGATCTAGGGTTACTAAAGAGAAGTTATGAGATAGGATTGTGCTATAGTTGCCTTCCTAGCTATAATTGACTAAAGGTGCAAGATTCCCTTAGATATGAGAAGTTAAGTTTACAATGTTGCCAAATGAGGGTAAATATGCGTAAGATGACTTGAAGGTCATACTTAGTGTGAAGGGTAGTATGGGATGCCTTTCATGCATTCCCCAAGTCTGCTTTAAGGTTACTTAGAAGTATGGTACCCTTATGGCGTAGGAAAGATTAAAGAGTTAAACATGCATGTAGACTATGATTAAGATGACCAAAAAGGGTTACTTGGCTTGGGTAGTAGTATGGGATGCTATTCTTGCTTTGCTCTTGTATGGTTTTGAGGTTACTTGAGAATGGTGCTATTATGGTAGAGATAACTAAGAGTCAATTATGCTTATATGATTATGACTTTTCTCCTATGCTCATTAACTATGTCTTATGTTGAGTTTTGTTTATATGATGCTGTCACGACCCGGGAGCACCCCCTAGTCGTAACCGGCGTACTCGACCTCGAAGAGGTCTAATACAAGCCTCTTAGCATTCATTCATCGCATATACACTAAAACCATAAGGAATTTAAAACTTTCTTTACCAAGAAAACATTTCATAAAAAAAAAATAATAGCAAGCGGAAGACTTTCTAGACTTTATACATGATGTCTCAAAACCATCTAATACTTTAGAGTACAAAATTCGGGACTAATCCC